>APFE031303526.1:175383-206673 GCA_000404065.3 Pinus taeda | reverse complement strand
TAATACATATAATATTAATAATAACTTATATATAAAGCATTATTATAAAAATATTTTTATATAAATATATCAATTTAAATTAATCAATAAATTAATTTCAAAACTAACCATGAATTGATATTCTTACCTAATTTAGATTTTTCCCATAAAATTAATTTAAATTAATACATATAATATTAATAATAATTTATAGATAGCATTATTAGTTTAAATAGGTTATAAAATTAATTTTTAATTATCCATACATTTATATAACTTGGACCTAATTTTAACTTAGTACCATAAAATAAATTATAATAATATTAATTTAAAACAATAACGATATTATATTAAATTAAGTTTGACTTGGGTCTATTAGGAAAAATTAGCCGTTAGGTTAGCCGTTAAATTAGCCGTTGGAATCTCTGCCTGGACTATTTATCTTGCTAGGCTGGATCTGTTGCTTCAACTTGTCCTGACGATGAACCACACTGGTTGGTTCGAAACGCGTCGACAAAGGTCTTTATCATATAAATTACTTAACAAATGTGGTTTATTTTCTCACAGTGAAAGCAATTTTACTATGTTAAAATCAGCCTTACATGATGTACTTCGACTCATCTAGTAAATTAGGTTAGATGATTTTTTTTTGGTGATAACAACATCCATGATTGTTTTATGGCCTATTGATCCATGATGGTTCATGGTAAAGCCTATTTCTATTAATGAGGGTGAGGTGGTGTAGTCTTGGAAAGCCCTAGTTGAGTTTGGTTTAAAGTCCCACATTCATGCTTGGAATATGGCATGGGGGTGATTGGCCAAAAAAAAGATTTGGTTTAGCCATTCTATGGTTGGGTGGTTCATGGAAGTCCCAGACCTGGTTGGCCTTTGCATCATTAATATGAGGTTATTTCTTCTTGTTATTTCATGAGTATTATACTAGTTCATATGTGGATTATATGGTTATTATTTCCTTGGTATGTTGTTATTATGTTGGTTATGAATATGTATTATAATAGTGGTTATGTATGGCTCTCATCGTGTTTTTACTTGTAAATGAATGCACAATGTCTCTATGGCCTAATAGATGAAATTGTAGCTAATGTGTTGAGGCATTAATGCTTCTTAGTGATTCTCAGATAAGTATGAGACCCCTATGCTCAGATATACTATTAAGACCTAGATATGCCATCAAAGTATGATTGTATGTCCTGATCCTACCTGTAAGGTAAGAGGAAGGATAACTCTGTTATCCAAATTTCAAGAGAAAACTAATCATGATCTAGAAACTCGTAGACAACTTACTATTAATGGGGACCTTGGAGAATTGGCAACTTGTTAAGCTGTTTCCCCGTGATTATCTAGTCCCTTAACTTTAGAGGGATAACTCGCTCCTAAAGAAATGTGGCCTTGAAGTTTGATGGAGTTAAACAAACATGTTATTTTATTACTTCAAGAAACTATGGGGGATGGAGAATTTGTAAAGAATATTTTTTCATCTTTATTGGTGGGCTAGCATTTTTGTTCTTGTTAATTCTCATGGTTAGTCGGGTGGAATAGATATTGGTTAGAATCCTTCATTTATCGTTTGTTAAATTCTTGGTGCTGTGAGTCGATTGTAAGATTACAACGTTTATAAATTGATTTGAATATTAGTTTCATTGTTCTCAATATCTATGGTCCTTATCAAGAAAAGGAATATTTCTAGATTTATTTGTCTTCAAAATATATATTTTTTAAGTAAACAATTTGATGGCGGGGGGGGCCGGCGGAGAGTGGGATTTTAACTTTTCTATGTGTAGAGCTGATGTTTGAGGAAGTAGGGCTCAATTAGACCCTTCTTTAGGGTTTTTTAATATGTTCCTCTTGGATAACAATTTTATTGGTATTGACCCTATAAATATTAGGCCTACTTGTAGGAATATGAGGGTGGGGGGTGAAAAAGTGGCAAGAAGGATTTATCATTTTCTTATTAAGGAAACTTTGGTTGATGAGATACATTTTATTTGACAATGGATAGGAGATGGAAGGGGCTCATATCATTCTCCAATATTTTTGGAGATGAAGGGAGAGGGAAGGAAACCTCCTAGCCCATTTAAGTTGAATTTTATTTGGTTACAATTGAAGGAGTTTTAGAACCTTGTTCATAATTCACAGAGATGATATAACCCATTGTGACCTACAGCCTCGTCTTCGATTTAGTTTCCTCAAACTATAAAAATTAAAAAAAAAATATTCAATATTCTTTAAAAAGATATTGAATGATACTACTGAGTTAAGGGAGTTTGAGAATGAGCTTCAACATATTGCAAATGAAGACTATGAAGGTTTTATATCTTAGGAAACTAAACAAAGGATAAATTTTCTTGAAACAAGAAAAAGGTCTATTTTGGCTAATCATGAAGCCACTTAGAGATTAAAGAGTAGAGCTATGTTGTGGGAAGATGGGGATGAAAACTAATTTAATTCATAATGTTGCTAAAGGGAGGAGGTCCATTAACAAAGTTTTAGAATTACAAGATCAAGAAGGAAATAACACTTCTAATTTTGAGGATCTGGATGTTATGGGAAGGAGTCACTTTGAATTCTTATACAGATAGCCTTAAGGAGTTAATGTAGCATAAGGGCTTAGGTTGGCCCCTTTATTACCTAGGTTTTTTAATGAAGAAGTGGATGATACTCTAATGGAAGAAGTTACAACTGTAGAACTTAAAAGTGTTCTTTACAATTTTCAGAGAGACAAAATGCTAGGTACTAATGGGTGGATAATTCAATTATTTTTAGAATTATTTGAGAAAATTAATGAGGATCTTCTAAGAGCTGTGGAAAAAGAAGGACATCTGGGCATGTTTTAGCTTCCTTCAATAATAATTTCAATGCGTTTATTCCTAAGGTGGATACCCTATCTACCTTCAAGGAATTCAAACCTATCTCATTATGTAATTTCGTTTATAAGATTATAGAAAATGCTATTTTCCAGAGAATTAAGCCCCTTATTTCTAGAGCAATTTCCAAAGAGAAATTTGGTTTTCTGAATGATAGAAAAATGTGTGAGGTTATTGGGGTAACTCAAGAAGGAATCCATAGTTTATATATTAGAAATTTTAAAGGAGAAATTCAAAATATTGATATTTCAAAATCTTATGACAAAGTTAGTTGAACTTATATAAGACTTCTTCTTACTAATATGGGGTTCAGACTAGATTTTCCTAATTGGATAACGATTTTATTAAGTTGATTCTCCTTTTTGGTACTTATCAATGGATCCCCTTCCTTCTTACTTCATGCTTAAAAAGGATTAAGACAAGGGTTTCCATTATCCCCCTACGTATTTTTCTTGGTAGTTGAATGATTGAGTAGATTAATTTTAGAGGAGAAGAGACAAGGGAATCCGAAGGGGATTGATATTTCTGTTTATATTTTTATTGCTCATATAATATTTGTGGATGGCATTCCCATATTTTGTGATGGTTCCAAGAGGGGTTCAAGAAACATTAGAGAGGCTCTTCCGTTATTTCAATTATCTACAGGTAAGGTCATTAACATCACTAAGTCAAATGTTTCTCACTTTGGTCTAAATTATGTTGAATATCATAGATTGTAGATTATCTTTCCATTTGGATCTATTAATATTATTTAGGGTTTGAAATATATTGGTTTCTAGATCAAACCTAAATATTATAATGTTGTGGATTGGAGCTAGCTTATTGAAAATATTCAGAGAAGACTCAAAATATGGTATATGAGATGGTTATCGAGGGATCCAAGTTTAGTAGTTGTAAAGTATGTATTGTAAGATATTCATGTGTACTAGGTTTCACTTTCATGGGTTACTAGGGGTATACTTTCTAAAATTAGGAAAATATGTTGTAAGTTCTTATGGTCTAGTTTTGATGATGACAATTTCATTCCATGGGTAAAGTGGGATAGTATTTCAAAATCTCTTGATGGAAAGGTTGGTTGGATGCTTGAAATATTTTGGTTTCTAGATCAAACCTAGATATTATAATGTTGTTAATTGGAGCTAGCTTATTGCAAATATTGAGAAAAGACTAAAAATATGGTATATGAAATGGTTATCAAGGGATGCAATATTAGTACTTGTAAAATATGTTTCAAAACATATTCATCTGTACTGAGTTTCACTATCATGGGTTCCTAGGGGTATACTTTATAAAATTATGAAAATATGTTGTAAGTTCTTATGGTCTGGATCTATTAATCACAATGTCATGCCATAGGTAAAGTGGGATAGTCTATCAAAATATCTTGATGCAAAGGTTGATTGGAGGCTTATAAAAACTAATTCTCTATGGACTCAAGTTGTCACTGAGAAGTATATTTATCCCTTGTTAGTGGAAGAATGGATAAGCAAACCAAATAAGGTAACACCAAATTCTTTAATCATTTAGAAAGTTGTAACCTCATCCTTTTGCACTTATTATGTAGGGTCTAGCCTAGAATATTGGTAATGGTTCGTAGTTATGAGTTGTTTTAGACCCTTAGGTGGTAAGTCATACTTATCATAGATTAAATCTTGACTTTGTGGAATTTCTTCATGGCTTTGAGTGCATAACTTTGAATCAATTTTCTCATCCTCGGAATCATTGGGAACGAGATTAGTTATCTATTGAATAACGGGGGTTTCATCAAGCATATTATGGTGAATGGAATAGACATATTAATACTTTGGTAATGGATCATATCAAAATTTCCCAGGAAAATGATGAATTAGTGTGGTCATTAGATCCTAATGGCCAACATTTCCCTAAAGTAGGATATTTCGTGTTGATAGATGATATAATTTAGGTTGTTCAAGAGGACTAGTGAAAACTCATTTGGAAATTGGAGTTCCTTGAAAAATCTAGACTCTCTATGTGGTGTTCCACTATTGATAATTTTAATAAAAGAAGTTTTGATTATCCAAAAAAGTGTGCATTATGCAGAGAATAGGAAGAATTACTAAATCATCTATTTTTACACTATAGTTTTCAAGGGTTGTTTGGATAGTTATACATAATAGATTTGTACAAGAATGTTTATGGCAAGGAAAAAATATTATGTAGGTATGGCTTCAGTGGAATTCTATCAGGGGGGTGAAGTATTTTATTGTCATCCCTCTTCCTTTTTACTAGGGAATCTAGTTAGCTGTGAACAATGTTATATTTAATGGAAAGCATACTCTTATACATATTTTGGTTGCTGAAATAATATGAATTATTTATTTTCTTCCAAAGACGATCGAGAATAAAATGTGAGCCAACTTATTCCTGTCAACATAAATAGGAGAATTCCTTTGGCTTTTTTTGATGGGGCATCTCAAAGGGAACCAAATGTTTGTGGTGGGGGATCCAAATTATACTTATTTGAAAGCCATTTCCTCTCCATCAAAATGGGGCTAGGACCTGGATCTAATAATTATGCTAAATTAAAGCCTTAATCTATTGTTGAATTTTTCCATCGAGAAAGGAATTCACTAGATTTATATATTTGGAGATTCATTGCTTATTATCAACTCGGTCAAAGGACTATATAAATACTAACATTTAATTTGATTCCTTTGCTGAATGAACTCAATATGTTAAAATATGTATTTAACAGCTTCAATATTTCTCATATTTACTAGGAGCTCAACATTGATGCTAACAACCTCAAAAGAAGGACTATAACTGGGTTTTGGGTAATGGACGATAGGAGAGCAGAACAATGATAATTGTTTTCAGTATTATCATCTTCCTCTCATTGAGCTAGTTGAAGACTAATGAAACAACAATGTATCTTTATTTTGATCACATTGGACTGAAAATATGGAGTTTTTATTTATCTTATTTAATATTTGAACACTCCCAACTAATATTATGAATAGTTTAGTTATGTTCGGAACTATTTATGGACATGATTATGTATTGCGGTATATGTAATTTGAACTTTTTGTGTATGGCTATGTCATTTTTGGAGAACAAATCCATTACATTGATCGTTTTTCAAATGCATGCAAGACATGTATGTACAAAAGGTCATTTTATAAATAAATAAAATAAAGTTTTTTCTTTTTTTCTTTTTTGACATATTATATATATATATATATATATATATATATATAATATATATTATATATATATAACGAATTTTACTTAACTCTTTTTTATTTTAATGTAAGATATTAATGCATTTCTCATTTTATTATATTCGAAAATAATATATGACAACAAAATTGATAAATAAATATTTTTTAATATATAAGGTTATTTACTTCTTAATTATTGAAATATTTGATTCTAACTTAATTGCTTATAAATATTAAAAATGATATAATAAAGTGGTATAGTAAAAACACACAACTATAATAAATGATTCCAAAATTTAAGATTAATATATTTTTAAAACTTAAATAGTTTTATATATTTAAACTATTCTATTTAATTGAAATATTATATTACGCTTTTATATAATTGTTTATAAATTTATGAATTGTATACTTTAAGTGTATTGCAATAGTTTCAAGTTATATACTATATATATATATATATATATATAAATTTAAAAAATTAAAATACTTATAAAACTTATATATACTTCTTTTTATTTATTTTAATTTATATATATTTTTAAAGATATTTCCACTCTTATTATAATGATTTATAAATATATAAATATATACTTGGTTGTGTATGATATAAATAAAAAAATTAACATATCAAATTTGTTAAGATAAAGATAAAAAAATAGAGATGAAATTATTATTACAAAAAAAAGTTTTGTTTCAACACAACTCTCAACATCCTCCCAAACTCTAACTCAACTTGTATTTGTCTCTCCTTCGTTGTGAACTTGAACATTCAAAGACATGCAAACAATTTGGATTTTTTTCTTTTAAGCGAGTAGCTTTTAGCTTGAGGGCTTTACTGCTTTTTATTTTTATTTTCTATTTTTTTATTACGAACATAGTTTTGATGTAGGATGGTCACCCCATAGCTTTCAAGAGCATGAAGTTACAAGATCAGGAGAGGAGCTATCCCATGCATAAAAAAGGAGATGAAAACAATGGTGCATTATGTTTAGGTGTGGAAATATTATTTGTTAAGGAATTCATTCGTGTTGAAGACAGTTAACAATGCAATAAGCTATTCGGTTACCCAACCAAATTTGTCACTAAAGTAGGTTCATTGGTGATTTTCCTTGGATGAGTTTGACATGATGATTGAGTATAGGATGGGAAAAATTAATGAATTTGCGGATGTCTTGATCATGAAGGCATAGCTTGTAGCACTTGAAGAAGAAGAAGAGAACATGCCTACTCTAGGAGAGGGTCAACTTTAGTCTGTTGAATAGTTCAGAGAATAATTTGCGATGGGTTATAAAAAATTGCTATAAAATGTAACATAATGAAGCAAGGGAAGGAAGGAAAGAAGAGGAAGTTCTTATTACAAACTTGCATTATATACTAGTAGGATAAGTCTAATACTAGAGGAGATGCAAGACTATTGCAACCTTTATCTAAGTATGCCATAGATATGCCTCTGTAACACCCACAGAGTGGTATGAAAGCATGGTTCAACCCTTGGACTGGATGGGTGGAATATGTTTTTCATGCATGCATGTTAGTTGCATGTGTTCTATATGTTTTTGGACTATGTGTTTGTTGTGTATGCATGGTGGTGGTCATTGTTGTCATTTTGTTACCATGTGGAAGTTGATGATGTTGTTGTTCAAATGTATGTATGGTATGTCAAACATGCATTGTGAGGTCGTTGTATGCAATTAGGTCATCATGATATTATTGGTATGTTATGGTGCTAATGAGTTGGTTGAGATAAGGAAGGAGATTCAGACCATCAAATTGAAGTTGCAACATTGGACTTCAAGGCAAGAGAATGCCGTCATAAAGTTTCTATGTTGGGCATGAAGGTATGCAGGTTAAGGATTGTTATATGCATTATGGTTATGTGTATACCTTTCATTTTATTAATGTTATGGTTACATACATGATAAATTTTAGTTGATCAGTGTAGTCATATGCACGTGTCAGATAGTCACGAATGATAGTAACTTGTTATTTTATGCATTGCTATTGTTGTTTTATGTTAGATAACTTGATTATTATGTTACATGTTGTTTATGAGTATGCTATAGTCTAACTTGTTGTTTTTATATGATATTTAGCTTGATGATTAGGTGATAAGTTGTTGATGAGCATGATTAGGATGTTGATGTTATATGTATCATATAAATTTGGATTGGTCTATGAAATGGTTAGGGTTATGACATTCAAGTATGAGTTAATATGTTGTGATATTATGTCATACTAATCTAGAATGACTATACATATGCGATTATTATGTATGAATGATAATTGTTTATGAGTTTATGATGTGAACATGTTAGCTAGTTAATGTTATGGATATCATGACCTTATTTATGGTTGAGTTGATATGTTCTGAAGTTATATCATGTTAATATAGATTGATTTTGCAAACAGGATAACCTCCACTTAGGTGCATTAACAAATGAGTTGGCTTATGTCATCTATTTTGGGTTTTGAGTGTTTGGTGTCTATTCTGTCATCTAGTTTATTTATTTAACATGGTATGTCTGCAAGTTGGTTGAATGTTTGATGAATTGCACAATATGAGTATGTGTTCAAATGATCTTGGTTTAAGATGGTTGTACTAACACATATGTGTTGAGACAGTTTATATGTACTTGAGTGTAAGTAGGTGATAGTTGCAGCATTATCTCAAATGACTATGGGCTGACTATGGATTATGAAATGATTATTAGTCTTGGTAAATGTTGATTTCAAATTGATAGATATGATTGTCTTGATATTTGGAACATGTGTTTGACATATGTGACAAGTTGCAGGGTAGTTTGATTGGCGCTAACATGACAACTTAATAGTTGATGTGTTATATAACTGACAGTGGAGTGATGTGAAAGTATATAGTAAGACTCAATTGTAGCAAAGTTAATTGTAAAAGAAAGGAATTGGGAAAGAATTCCTTTGGATATGTTTGGAGACCGCAAGTGTAAATGAATGAGTGCTTTGAATACAAGAAGTCTTCTTAACCTTGATTTTTTCTACATTATGTGGATATTTTTTATATCTTTTATATTTGATGGGTATATCACCTAGTGTCTAGTTATAGTTAGATCTTTCAAGCCAATTGGAGTCCCTTGAGACATGGCACAAATGTGTTCAGCTACAAGGCAACGTGATTGGCATAACAAGGTGAGTTCACTGGTGTATTTTTATGTTTATTTATGCATTGATATTTATGTGTTTATGGTAGTATGATGCAAGGGTCACATGGAAAAAGGAACTACCATGAAGTCATGAAGAAGGTGATTGGTCAATTCAGTGCCCTGAATTGATTTACATAAAATATCAATCCGAGTATCATAAATTTATGAAGTGTAGTGCACTGTTTGTGCTAGATGACCCTTCTTACTTCATTGTTTTTGTGTTTTATGTCGTTTTGGGGGTTTTTGATCCTTTAATCCCTAACGATTTACAATGTAAATATCAAAATCTTAAGTTTAACTTTCGTAAAAGACTACTAAAAAAATATAAAAAATGATAAAGAAAAGAGATTAAGGAAGACTTGGAAACAAAGTTTAAGCAAGAAATGAAAACAGAGTTTCTATTCCTATTTTACCATTATGTCCAAATCATGAACTAAAAACTGAAAGTGAAATTTGTAACTGATGTCTAATTAATTTTCAGAAACAAATAATTAAATGAAATACTTAGTTACTCTACCTCTCAATTTTGGGAGAAAACCTCCTTGTGATGACATTTGAGGAATTATGTACTTCATTATTCTAAGAGAAAATAAATACAGGAATGCAACAAAGACTCATTGCATGAATGAAATGTTGAACCACTTAGTTTAGGATGAATTATCAACTTGAAGGGTTCTTTAGAAACATTCATTAACACCATGAGTCAATAAACTAGAAATGAAATGGTAAGAACAGTAAATGGCACTGATCAGTCTAATTGGGAATTTAAAGACTGGTAAAACAGTGACTAAAGTAAACTAAATTACACTACTAAATTTCAACTTCTAACTACTAATAAAAACTAGAAAGATATTAAAAAAAAGAATTTACTTTGCATTATGGATGCTATAGTAAGAAAACGATGAAAATTGCATTATAAACATTGTTAGTAGGAAGGTGATTATGAACACTATGAAATGAAATAATGAATTTACAATTTAACTAGAAAACAAAATGAAATGAAACCTTCTTCAGTGCAGGGGCCCTTCGCAATTGACTAGGTTATGCTTGCTTAATCAACTCCAAGAAAAATCCTTCAGGTTTCCATAAAACATGCAGTCTTCATACTAAAAATAGGTACAAAAATGCCGAAGTGTTACAGAGTTTATAAAAAATTTGGCTTCACAATAAAACTATCACTATCACTACTAGCTTATTCACTACTTTACATAGGTATTTATATGAAAAACCATACAACTGTTTGTACAGAAAAATATTCTACAACAGAACATGTAGAAGAAAAATGTGTGGAATTTATTCCTTGGCTACTGGAGATATAAATCCAAGACATGGTGGCTATTGGATTCAGTTGTACAAGTGGCTGTTGGAGTCTGTAGGTGCAGGTAGCTATTTCGAATAACACTTCCCATCATTATGAAACATGTAATTAATCACAAAACAGTGTCTTGTTACCTTCGGTCTATGCATTTGACTTCTTCATTGACCATAGTCTTATACCATCTTCTTTGTCGATCTGAGCTAGGTGAATAGGACAGGATCCATGTCATGATGATTTCCAAGCTACCCATGTAGCTAGTTTCTCCTTCTGCCACCTGGAATCTGTTAAAGCATGAAGGTAGCTATAGAACAACCAATTAGCTGTAGAATAGGCTGCGTTCCATAGCTAATATACAAAAATTTATTCAAACAACAAAACATAAAAGCATAACATGTAAATCACTAAATTTCCTCATCAAGACAGTATATACTGGTCATTGATGATAAGAATGCATCTTTTTCGTGGAAAAACAAAGAAAAGGAATGAGAAGAGTTGCTAGGGAAAGAGTAATTTTGAGGCTCAACAGAAGGCTTAGCTTGGGCTTTCCCTTAGAGGCTTTGGGAACCATGGGGATTGAGTGATGGTGTCTGTTGCTAGTCTTGTGCTCTTGGTATTTTGTGGTTTGTTGTGCTTGATTTCGCCTTTGTTTACAACTATTATATGGCCATACCACTTTGTTTATGGTGTAGTATTGTTATTGGTTTTCATGGTTTTATTATTTCTTATTTCTTCTAATTGCCTTTTATGTTTGAGGGTCTTGGGAATTGGTTGGCAAAAGAGGAAAGTCAATGGAGCTTGTGGAGAGATGAATGAAATCCAGTAGGTAATGTAAGACTTAAATGAATTTCAGTGCATATACAAGGGCAGTTGAAGGAAAGAGTATGACAACCAGTTGGATTGGTTGGGTCCATTAGTGTAAATGGATGATGGTAGAAAAATCATGAGAAAGGTAACCTAAAGGATAAAGTAAATGGATTTCAGGTTTCTGACTCTTTTTTATATTTAATGTAAATATATAAATGCATTTCTCGGTTTTATATATATTCGAAAACAATATATGACAACAAAATTGATAAATAAATACATTTTTAATATTATAAGTTTATCTATATGCTTCTAATTTTATTGAAATATATAGTTCTAACTTAATTGCTTATAAATATATAAATTTTATAATTAAAGTGTGTATAGTATAAACACACAACTATAACAAATGAGACCAAAATTTAAAGATTAAATATATTTTTAAAACTTAAATATGTTTTTATATATTTAACTATTATATTTAATTGAAATATTAATATTACGCTTTTATTATAATTGCTTATAAATATAATGAATTTGTATACTTTAAGTTGTATTGCAATAATTTAAAGTTATATATATATAAACAAATTTAAAAATTAAAATACTTTATAAAACTTAGATATACTTCTTTTTATTATATTTAAATTTTATATATTTTTTAAGATATTACACTTCTATTATAATGACTTATAAAATATATAAATTTATATACTTGGTTGTGTATGATATAAATAAAAAAATTAACATATCAAATTTGTTAAGATAAAGATAAAAAAATAGAGATGAAATTATTATTACAAAAAAAAGTTTTGTTTCAACACAACTCTCAACATCCTCCCAAACTCTAACTCAACTTGTATTTGTCTCTCCTTCGTTGTGAACTTGAACATTCAAAGACATGCAAACAATTTGGATTTTTTTCTTTTAAGCGAGTAGCTTTTAGCTTGAGGGCTTTACTGCTTTTTATTTTTATTTTCTATTTTTTTATTACGAACATAGTTTTGATGTAGGATGGTCACCCCATAGCTTTCAAGAGCATGAAGTTACAAGATCAGGAGAGGAGCTATCCCATGCATAAAAAAGGAGATGAAAACAATGGTGCATTATGTTTAGGTGTGGAAATATTATTTGTTAAGGAATTCATTCGTGTTGAAGACAGTTAACAATGCAATAAGCTATTCGGTTACCCAACCAAATTTGTCACTAAAGTAGGTTCATTGGTGATTTTCCTTGGATGAGTTTGACATGATGATTGAGTATAGGATGGGAAAAATTAATGAATTTGCGGATGTCTTGATCATGAAGGCATAGCTTGTAGCACTTGAAGAAGAAGAAGAGAACATGCCTACTCTAGGAGAGGGTCAACTTTAGTCTGTTGAATAGTTCAGAGAATAATTTGCGATGGGTTATAAAAAATTGCTATAAAATGTAACATAATGAAGCAAGGGAAGGAAGGAAAGAAGAGGAAGTTCTTATTACAAACTTGCATTATATACTAGTAGGATAAGTCTAATACTAGAGGAGATGCAAGACTATTGCAACCTTTATTGATTTCAAACATGCCTTGGGTGACTGTCTCAATGGAATTAATCTTTATTATCGATGATGTAAGGGTATAATGGGGTATAGGTTATTCTAGATAGATTATCTAAGTATGCCATAGATATGCCTCTGTAACACCCACAGAGTGGTATGAAAGCATGGTTCAACCCTTGGACTGGATGGGTGGAATATGTTTTTCATGCATGCATGTTAGTTGCATGTGTTCTATATGTTTTTGGACTATGTGTTTGTTGTGTATGCATGGTGGTGGTCATTGTTGTCATTTTGTTACCATGTGGAAGTTGATGATGTTGTTGTTCAAATGTATGTATGGTATGTCAAACATGCATTGTGAGGTCGTTGTATGCAATTAGGTCATCATGATATTATTGGTATGTTATGGTGCTAATGAGTTGGTTGAGATAAGGAAGGAGATTCAGACCATCAAATTGAAGTTGCAACATTGGACTTCAAGGCAAGAGAATGCCGTCATAAAGTTTCTATGTTGGGCATGAAGGTATGCAGGTTAAGGATTGTTATATGCATTATGGTTATGTGTATACCTTTCATTTTATTAATGTTATGGTTACATACATGATAAATTTTAGTTGATCAGTGTAGTCATATGCACGTGTCAGATAGTCACGAATGATAGTAACTTGTTATTTTATGCATTGCTATTGTTGTTTTATGTTAGATAACTTGATTATTATGTTACATGTTGTTTATGAGTATGCTATAGTCTAACTTGTTGTTTTTATATGATATTTAGCTTGATGATTAGGTGATAAGTTGTTGATGAGCATGATTAGGATGTTGATGTTATATGTATCATATAAATTTGGATTGGTCTATGAAATGGTTAGGGTTATGACATTCAAGTATGAGTTAATATGTTGTGATATTATGTCATACTAATCTAGAATGACTATACATATGCGATTATTATGTATGAATGATAATTGTTTATGAGTTTATGATGTGAACATGTTAGCTAGTTAATGTTATGGATATCATGACCTTATTTATGGTTGAGTTGATATGTTCTGAAGTTATATCATGTTAATATAGATTGATTTTGCAAACAGGATAACCTCCACTTAGGTGCATTAACAAATGAGTTGGCTTATGTCATCTATTTTGGGTTTTGAGTGTTTGGTGTCTATTCTGTCATCTAGTTTATTTATTTAACATGGTATGTCTGCAAGTTGGTTGAATGTTTGATGAATTGCACAATATGAGTATGTGTTCAAATGATCTTGGTTTAAGATGGTTGTACTAACACATATGTGTTGAGACAGTTTATATGTACTTGAGTGTAAGTAGGTGATAGTTGCAGCATTATCTCAAATGACTATGGGCTGACTATGGATTATGAAATGATTATTAGTCTTGGTAAATGTTGATTTCAAATTGATAGATATGATTGTCTTGATATTTGGAACATGTGTTTGACATATGTGACAAGTTGCAGGGTAGTTTGATTGGCGCTAACATGACAACTTAATAGTTGATGTGTTATATAACTGACAGTGGAGTGATGTGAAAGTATATAGTAAGACTCAATTGTAGCAAAGTTAATTGTAAAAGAAAGGAATTGGGAAAGAATTCCTTTGGATATGTTTGGAGACCGCAAGTGTAAATGAATGAGTGCTTTGAATACAAGAAGTCTTCTTAACCTTGATTTTTTCTACATTATGTGGATATTTTTTATATCTTTTATATTTGATGGGTATATCACCTAGTGTCTAGTTATAGTTAGATCTTTCAAGCCAATTGGAGTCCCTTGAGACATGGCACAAATGTGTTCAGCTACAAGGCAACGTGATTGGCATAACAAGGTGAGTTCACTGGTGTATTTTTATGTTTATTTATGCATTGATATTTATGTGTTTATGGTAGTATGATGCAAGGGTCACATGGAAAAAGGAACTACCATGAAGTCATGAAGAAGGTGATTGGTCAATTCAGTGCCCTGAATTGATTTACATAAAATATCAATCCGAGTATCGTAAATTGATGAAGTGTAGTGCATTGTTTGTGCTAGATGACCCTTCTTACTTCATTGTTTTTGTGTTTTATGTCGTTTTCGGGGTTTTTGATCCTTTAATCCCTAACGATTTACAATGTAAATATCAAAATCTTAAGTCTAAATTTCGTAAAAGACTACTAAAAAATATATATATAAAATGATAAAGAAAAGAGATTAAGGAAGACTTGGGAACAAAGTTTAAGCAAGAAATGAAAACAGAGTTTCTATTCCTATTTTACCATTATGTCCAAATCATGAACTAAAAACTGAAAGTGAAATTTGTAACTGATGTCTAATTAATTTTCAGAAACAAATAATTAAATGAAATACTTAGTTACTCTACCTCTCAATTTTGGGAGAAAACCTCCTTGTGATGACATTTGAGGAATTATGTACTTCATTATTCTAAGAGAAAATAAATACAGGAATGCAACAAAGACTCATTGCATGAATGAAATGTTGAACCACTTAGTTTAGGATGAATTATCAACTTGAAGGGTTCTTCAGAAACATTCATTAACACCATGAGTCAATAAACTAGAAATGAAATGGTAAGAACAGTAAATGGCACTGATCAGTCTAATTGAGAATTTAAAGACTGGTAAAACAATGACTAAAGTAAACTAAATTACACTACTGAATTTCAACTTCTAACTACTAATAAAAACTAGAACGATATTAAAAAAAAGAATTTACTTTGCATTATGGATGCTATAGTAAGAAAACGATGAAAATTGCATTATAAACATTGTTAGTAGGAAGGTGATTATGAACACTATGAAATGAAATAATGAATTTACAATTTAACTAGAAAACAAAATGAAATGAAACCTTCTTCAGTGCAGGGGCCCTCTGCAATTGACTAGGCTATGCTTGCTTAATCAACTCCAAGAAAAATCCTTCAGGTTTCCATAAAACATGCAGTCTTCATACTAAAAATAGGGACAAAAAATGCCCAAGTGTTACAGAGTTTATAAAAACTTTGGCTTCACAATAAAACTATCACTATCACTACTAGATTATTCACTACTTTACATAGGTATTTATATGAAAAACCATAGAACTGTTTGTACAGAAAAATATTCTACAACAGAACATGTAGAAGAAAAATGTGTGGAATTTATTCCTTGGCTACTAGAGACATAAATCCAAGACATGGTGGCTATTGGATTCAGCTGTACAAGTGGCTGTTGGAGTCTGTAGGTGCAGGTAGCTATTTCGAATAACACTTCCCATCATTGTGTAACATGTAATTAATCACAAAACAGAGTCTTGTTACCTTCGGTCTATGCATTTGACTTCTTCATTGACCATAGTCTTATACCATCTTCTTTGTTGATCTGAGCTAGGTAAATAGGACAGGATCCATGTCATGATGATTTCCAAGCTACCCATGTAGCTAGTTTCTCCTTCTGCCACCTGGAATCTGTTAAAGCATGAAGGTAGCTATAGAACAACCAATTAGTTGTAGAATAGGCTGCATTCCGTAGCTAATATAAAAAAATTTATTCAAACAAAAAAACATAAAAGCATAACATGTAAATCATTAAATTTCCTCATCAAGGCAGTATATACTGGTCATTGATGATAAGAATGCATCTTTTTCGTGGAAAAACAAAGAAAAGGAATGAGAAGAGTTGCTAGGGAAAGAGTAATTTTGAGGCTCAACAGAAGGCTTAGCTTGGGCTTTCCCTTAGAGGCTTTGGGAACCATGGGGATTGAGTGATGGTGTTTGTTGATAGTCTTGTGCTCTTGGTCTTTTGTGGTTTGTTGTGCTTGATTTCGCCTTTGTTTACAACTATTATAAGGCCATACCACTTTGTTTATGGTGTAGTATTGTTATTGGTTTTCACGGTTTTATTATTGTTTATTTCTTCTACTTGCCTTTTATGTTTGAGGGTCTTGGGAATTAGTTGGGAAAAGAGGAAAGTCAATGGAGCTTGTGGAGAGATGAATGAAATTCAGTAGGTAATGTAAGACTTAAATGAATCTCAATGCATATACAAGGGCAGTTGAAGGAAAGAGTATGACAACCAGTTGGATTGGTTGGGTCCATTAGTGTAAATGGATGATGGTAGAAAAATCATGAGAAAGGTAACCTAAAGGGTAAAGTAAATGGATTTCAGGTTTCTGATGCCTTGGCTATGTTGGAAACTATTGCTCTCAATATTATGCATGAATAAATGAAGTTCTCTTAACCTTGACCTTATGATATTTGGTAATTATGTTGTGATCAGGATTTCTTTATGCTAATGTATATATATATATATATATATATATATGTATGTATGTACATTGTTATCTAACAAGGTCATCATGGATCATGATTGTTTTATGTTCATGTTTATATGTATACATGTCTGTATGTATGTCGTTGTCTCACATAATCATCAAAGATCATTCTTGTGGAGAAATGATTATTTATGCAGGTGAATGACATGAAAAGGTTCATGGTTTATGAGGAGTGAAGTGGGAAGAGTAGCCCTAAAATATCTCTGAGGTTAGTATCATGTAGATATGACTTGATATTATGTGATATTTATTCTATCACATGCTATGTTGACAGATACATTAGCAAAATGAAAACAACGTGATCACTGGCATGATAAGATAAGCAACGACGGCGAAGAGACACTGGAGTCAAGGTTTCTCGGTAGTGGAAGTATGGTTTTGGATGTGTAGTGATATTGTTGTGTATATGTTATGCATGTTGTATATTCAGTGATTGTACCTATGGGGATATGTAATGTTGTATATGTAGTATTGTGTACATATGATGTTGTGTCCATGTTGTATATATGGTGTTGTGTGTATATTTCATATGCAGTGCTAGGTATAGATGGTGCTATGTAAACGTTGGATATGTGATGTTGTGTACATATCGTATTTTGCGCATGTTGGATATGCGGTGTTGTATGCATATGGTGTTGTGCGCATGTTGGATATGTGATTTTGTGTACATATGATGCTATGTACATGTTGTATATGTAGTGCTCTGTACATATGGTGTTGTGTGCATGTTTTACATATGGTGTTGTGTTCATGATTGCACATGTGGTGTTTTGTACACGATGTATATGTGGTGTTGTGTGCATGTGGTGTTGTGGACATGTTGTACCTGTGGTGTTGTGTACATGTGGTGTTGTGTACCTTTGGTGTCATGTACATGCCATGCATGTGATGTTGTGTACATGTGGTATTGTGTACATGTTGTATAGGTGGTACGATGTACATGTGGCGCTATGTACATGTTCTGTAAGTGGTGTCGTGTACATGTGTTGTTGTGTACACGTTGTGCAGGTGGTGTTGTGTACAGGTGGTACTATGTACATGTTGTATATATGATACTGGTGGGCATGTGGTATTGTGTGCATGTCATACATTTTTATGTTGCGACGATGTTGTACTATGTAGGTGCATTACGTAGTCATGGTACCGTGACTTGTATTCATTGTGTTGTACTCTATGTACGTATATGTATTTTGTTGTACATCGGGTGCAGGTGTATGTATTGTGTTGTACATCAAGTGTAGGTGTATTTATTGTGTTGTGGTGTACACCAGATGTAGGAGTATGTATTGTGTTATGTTGTACACTGGGTGTAGGTGTATGTCTTGTGTGTCAGGGATAGGTGCATGTATTTCATGGTGTTGTATGTTGTGTGTGGTTATGTGTGTGTGATTTACACTATGTGTATGTGTACATGGTTGAAGAGAAGGAACTAAGTGTTTTTTGGGTGTGTAAACCGATCCAATGTGCATATGAACTAAAGACACAGATCGAAGCTAAGGATTGATTAAAGGATAAGAAAATATTTTATTTCAGTTTTATTATGCATGTGATTTATGACTATGGTCTTTGATGATTTCATGTGATCTATGATTTTGGTTTATGATTGTTACACGTGATTTATGATTTTGACCTATGATGATTGTTTTTCTAGCTAACGTGATGTGATATGTTTATACATAATGATTCGGTTAAAAATGGTAGTTTGAATTGTTGTGACATGAAGTGAAAAGAATTGCAAGTGTACATTATTGATGAGGCAAGAATGATATATGATGTGAATTTATTTCAATTTATTTTAAATCTAATTGTATTTATGTGCTTGGTACAAGAAAGCATGGGATATGCCTAGGTTGGTTGGTTGAATCTGACTGCAAGAATTAGTAGTAACAATGAAAGAAATTGGAATAGGTAGCAGTTTGCTAGTAAAGGACTTCAAGAGTAAGGCCATCGTGGGACACTATACCCAATAGTGTCCATTGATTTCCATGAGCATGCTATGAATTGTATGATGGTTTTGAGGAAGGTATATGCCTTGGTTGTTTGACCTTTGGATGCAAGGAAACCTTGCTAACGGATGGACTTCCCGAGATGGAGGTGCCAACGAAACTTGCAGTGTGTGTGACTACGTGAAACGGGGTGATCGATTACCCTAGAGTCTATGTAGCATAGAAGGGAAGGTCGAGGATGGATTTTTTTTTGTCATGAGCATTTCTACATGGAATGAGATGCACATTGGGAGTGACCCCTGGAACAATGAGTTGTAACTATTTGCTGATAGGACAAATGGTGTAGGATTGTAGTTCTAAAAATTTGATGCAACTTTTACTTTAGCATTGGATTCTAGACTTCCTAGGAAGGAAGTGAATCTTGACATTACTTTTGAGGGTAGAGGTGTAAGACTTTGGATTCCCTTGTTGCTGATGCAAACATCATATCCGTTTATTTTTTGGTTTAGAAAATGTGCATATGTGTATATGTGGTTATTGTAAATACCATAATGAGCTATGTTATAAAGCTCCAATAAACGATATGTTTTTCATGTTTCAGCAGTGGTCATTGTAGATAATGAAACATGATAAGTTATAAAGCTTCATGGGAAGTATGTTCGGTTGTAACAGTCTTGCTCATTATAAGTGTCATTGAACATAAAGGATGTTGTTCCCCCAAGGGGGAGGGTTCTGTAATAGCCTTAATGAAAATTCCATGTAAAAGTTAATAAAGGAAAAATAATACCAAGGTCATGGGACACGTATTCTAAGATGAATGATGGGAAAAACATCCTAGTGGTTGTTCCTTTTATTTATTATGGCTAAAGGAATTTGGCAAAGGAAATAGCAAAGGCTTTGGAAAGGAAAAATGGCAATTTTGGGACATTTATTTATGAAAATAATGGAAATTAGGAGAAAAGGAAGGTGAAAGGGAAAAGATTCCACGTGAAGAGGAAATTGAAGCAAAATAATTGAAAATGAAGAAAATAAAGGCCTCATTGATAAAAAGGCTTCTGAGGATTAGTGGGCATGCTTGTTCAATGTAACCTTTTGTCAATTTAGTTTTGGTGCTCTCTCATTATTCTCTCTCTCACTCTCACTCTTGGACATTTAGAGTTTTCTTGGAGCTCTTTGGCATTGGATTAAGAAAGGAAAAGAACACAAGAGGATAGAAGGAGCAAGCAAGGAAGAGTAGGATCAAGTAGCTACAATAAGATTCTCTTCATGTATCGATTTTTTTGTGTGTTTTTCCTTGATATATTTGGCATGCATGGTATTGCATTTAGTTCTTTGCTACGATGGCATGGGCTTTCCTTGGTGTGACAGTGTTTTCATCCTAGCCTTGCAATGATCAAAAAATGATCCAAGACTTTAACTGTAGTCAAGAAGCAAAGGTAAGGAAAAAAGGTTAAGAACAAATGTTTGTACATGACCGCTAGTTCTAAGTGAATTATTGTTAAAGGGTCAAATTTAACCTTAAGCGCTAAAACCTTTGTTTAAGTGCAAAACCTTTATAAAGCGCCTTTTTCATTAAATACGAATAGAGCATGTGGGTAGTATCAACCAAGCAGTAAACAGTATATCACATGGGTGAAAAGCTAGAAGCAGTATTCAACCTAAAGCATACGATTCCATTCAGCAGGTGAGATGTAGTAGAGAAAAACTGTTTTTTTCACATGCCCTCGTCAGATATCATTTGTGCAGGAAATTTGCGCTGAGATTGAGCAATGTCCATTGGATTGAGTGGGATCACATCAGTGACAAAGATTATCTGGGAAATTTGGCCAGTGGATGACACGACAACCATTGGATGGATGGGATATATCAATGATTCAGGATTAACCTGATTGCAAAAGCTCTATGGAGGAAAGTCCCTAATCTTAATGATTAAATCACACATATGTGCGCCCAACAATTACAGTAATTCTAATGGCTATTTCTGATGGTCAGCCTGGTAGAGTGGCTAAAGTTTCGTAAATTTCTCTAAGTTTAGTGGAAGTTGGGTGTGATTGCTGATATTATTGGAGATATTAAATAAAAGCAATCATAGAGTAGTTTTATAGGGGATTCCAGAGGGAGTTTTGCAAAGAGTCTAGAGAAACAGAGGCAAAGCCCGAGAGTTTAACAAGAGGCTCAATAGACTAAATATATCATTATGAAGCTAATTGAATGATCCATATAAGTTGAAGAAGTCATCTTGATGGAGAATTCCATCCAAGAAGATTGATTCTAGAGTCCATAGCCACTAGAGGTAGGAGGTAGTTGTAGGAGCTACCAGAGCTCACTCTTAGTGTTCGAGTAGTCAATTCTAACTGTAAAGGACCTTCTGAATCTATTGTATGGATTTTCAAAAGCTTCTAAAGACTTATAAGGGCTAAGAAGCTAAAGGGAAGTTTCAGGCCGTAAGTGATCAAATGATCAAGCTTGTTATTGGTGTCTAATATGTGCTGAGACAGAAGAAGGAGTTCCAAAGATAGTTGAATAACTCTGAGGGATTTAGTGCCATCCAGAAGCTCAAGTCAGCTCAGTGCACTGATTGAAGGAATCAAGTCCAAGGAGGCTCATATCTGTCTATAGGGTAAGGACAACCAGGGATATAGAAGTTATTCTAAGCCCATTAGTTGAGTTGTTACCCTTTGGAGTTGAGTGTGGAACTTGTAAATTTTTTTTTACCATAATCCCAAAGAGCCAAGTCAAGTTAACAAGAGCTCAAGGAGACATAGCCCATGATATCAGGAGGAACTCTTAGATTATATTGTTGTTATGTGTGATTGTCTATTTTCTGCATTTACTATTATTTGTCTTTAATATCCACATGAACAAATAAGAACTTAAACAGTATAAATAAAGACATACACCTATATCAAGTACTAAATTCCGAAATTGACAACATAAGCTAGATCATATATTTGTTAAGCTTTGGAGCGGGAGATTCTTGTAAGTATAACAAGATGTTAAAACCTGCATTTCAGATCATGTGATTTATGGATAACCATGGTGTGATGGGGTTCTCAGGTTTTGGCTGAGTTGGATTGTCAGATGGATTCAATGTTGAGTGAGGTGGATCTTCGAAAGAAAGAACACATGGTCTAGTGATCCGTGAACTAGATTGTGGATTGCATTAAAGCCACTGGACCAGTGAGCCCTTAACCAGACTGTGGATTGCGGTAATTCCAGGTATTGTGTGCCTCAGTGGGCCTAGGGATCCTCCACTATTTAATGGCATGATGTACAAAAAATAATAGAGGTGGTCCCCTTAATTAGGCATAGGAATCCTTGTCGATGAATGACAGGATATACAATAAAGCCTATAGGGAGGATTCTCTTTTAGGCCCTAGTGATCCAATGTGGATTGGGATAAAACCTATAGACTAGGAGACACAGAAATTCCTCATGGTGTAGTTGCATAAATCTAGTGGCATCCATGCTTGTTTTATGGTCTAGTGATCCAAGATGGATTGCGGTAAAGCCTAGTTCTATTTATGAGGGTGAGGTGGTGTAATCTCGAGAATCCCAGGCTGAGTCAGGTTTTAAGTCCCACATTCATGCTTGGAATATGGCACAGGGCTAATTAGTTGAATGAAAGATTTGATTCAGCCAACCTGTGGTCGGGTGGTTTATGGAAGTCCCAAACTTGGTTGGCCTTTGCATCATTAATATGAGTTTATTTCTCCTTGTTATTTCATGAATATCGTACTGGTTCATATGTGGAGTATATGGTTGTTGTTTCCTTGGTATTTCTGTTATTATTATGCTAGTTATGAGCATGTATTATGATAGTGGCTATGTATAGAGCTCATCATGCTTTTACTTGTAAATGAATGAACAATTTATTCATGGCCTAATAGATGAACAATTTACACGTATTCTAAGATGAATGATGGGAAGAACATCCTAGTGGGTGTTCCTTTTGTTTATTATGGCTAAAGGAAATTGGCAAAGGAAATATCAAAGGCTTTGGAAAGGAAAAATGGAAATTTTGGGACATTTATTTATGAAAATAATGGAAATTAGGAGAAAAGGAAGGTGAAAGGGAAAATATTCCACACGAGGAGGAAATTGAAGCAAAATAATTGAAAATGAAGAAAAGAAAGGCCTCATTGATAAAAAGGCTTCTGAGGATTAGTGGGCATGCTTGTTTAGTGTAACCTTTTGTCAATTTAGTTTTCGAGCTCTCTCATTATTCTCTCTCTCTCACTCTCACTCTTGGACATTTAGAGTTTTCTTGGAGCTCTTTGGCATTGGATCAAGAAAGGAAAAGAACATAAAAGGACAGAAGGAGCAAGCAAGGAAGAGTAGGATCAAGTAGCTACAATAAGATTCTTTTCATGTATTGATCCAAGATGGATTGTGTTAAAGCCTAGTTCTATTTATGAGGGTGAGGTGGTGTAGTCTCGAGAAGCCCTAGTTGAGTCAGGTTTTAAGTCCCACATTCATGCTTGGAATATGGCATGGGGCTGATTAGCTGAATGAAACATTTGATTCAGCCAACCTGTGGTTGGGTGGTTTAGGTAAGTCCCAAACTTGGTTGGCCTTTGCATCATTAATATGAGTTTATTTCTCCTTGTTATTTCATGAATATTGTATTGGTTCATATCTGGATTATATGGTTGTTGTTTCCTTGGTATTTCTATTGTTATTATGCCAGTTATGAACATGTATTATGATAGTGGCTATGTATAGAGCTCATCATGCTTTTACTTGTAAATTAATGAACAATTTATTCATGGCCTAATAGATGAAATTGCAGCTAATTTGTTGAGGGATCAATGCTTCTTAGTGATTCTCAAATAAGTATGAGACCCCTATGCTCAATTCTACTATTAAGACATATAGCTTTCATGTTTTTGACATGTTTGATGGAATTATTGTTATGGCTAGCAAAGGTCGAGTCTAGTCCTTGTTGATATTTTTGTAAATGTATCTTTGTTCCACTATGAAATTTCATTTCTGAACCTATCATTGAGTTATGGGCAATGACCTGGGCTGTTGGCTTGAAAAGGCGGTACAAATCCGAAAACCACAGACACAACACTAGGGAAAAAAGTCCCCAAAATCTCCTTTGCCCTTGCTATGGGGGCTTATGAAGCCTCCTAGGCACACCTTTTTTGATACCAAGGGAGCTTCTAGGGGTTTGATGCACTAAAACTTCAGTTGGTCTCAGAGGCTAGTTACCTTAGTGGTTTGGATGGCTCCTAGGAGTTCTATTGCAAACGTGGAAGGTCTATGTGGTGTGTTTCTGTTGATTCTACTTCATTAAGGTGATGTGACATAGGAGGTTGAAACCCATTATAGTGGCCTCTTGGTGTATATTTATTCCAGTTGGTCGGTTACTTAGGTAGATGTCAAATGAGGGTGTTACAAAGGTACCATGTAATGTAGAAGATATAGCATGAAATTTCTTCTAGAATATGGTAAAATATTGAGGTCTTTTGTTGAGTATTCTATCGAATAAAGATACAAGTTTTATGGGGAATATTTGGAACTCATTGTTCAAGCTTGTGGAGCCGCAACTGTTACACATTTCTATTTTTTATCCACAAGAAAATGGACATATGAAGTGTATAAACTCCCTATTGAAGGACTATCTTAAACATTATGTGAAATTCAATTAAGACAATTAACTGGACTTTTTGGATGTAGCTTAGCTTAGTTACAACGTATAAAAGAGTGCTTATATGGGATATAGTCCATTTGAGTTGGTTAAATGAGAAAATACATGTTACCCCACATATGGTCATGAAAGGATACCATGGGAGAAGTCTTATGACTTTTAAGTTCATGAACCATTAATAGGAGATGTTGGAGATGAATTGAGTGCACTTGGAAGATGCAACAAAGAGGAAGAAGAAATGGCTAGACAAAAATATGATAGATCCAAAGTTCAGTGTGGGTAATATAGTCTTCGTCAAGATCACCAAGGAGAATTTTCACCACTTGTTGGGATGTCTAAATCAATAGTGTGGAGGTTTGAGGGGACATTTTGAGTTGTGGAGCACATTGTTTATATCTCCTATAAGCAAGAGTGATCCTTCAACTTAATATCCCATTATTGAGTATTCCATATCATTTAGTTTAAGAAGAGAAAGGTTGATACATTTGATTTGACTAGAGTTGAGCCACACATACCCCACCCTTGATTGTTGATCATCTAGAGTTAGAGCTTGAAGAGACAATGGTCTATCATACTTTGAGCATTAGAAATAATAGGAAGAGAGAGTACTTCCTCAAATGGAAGTATGCTTTGGAAGAAGAAAATAGATGGGAGACCCATGAGTCACTTTGGAGATGGGAAAAGGAGCTGAGGGATTTTGAGAGAAACCATAATTTTGTGGTCCTAGGGTTATTGTGGTTGGAAACAACTCATCATGGGGGAGGATGTAATGCCTCAAGGTGCCAGGTCATGCCCATGTCTTGTCCACATACATGGTGTGCACACAAAACACCTTGGAATAGGAAAAAATAGAGTTTGACACCACCATCGTAACATTTGTAATAAATATATCACAAAGAATATAATGAAAGAAGAATTTGGAAAGGGCACATCAACATGTATGTGAAAAAAATAAGAATTTGGGTTTCCTTGTGAGGAGTGTACATGATATTGGTGGGATGAGTGCCACAAGAGTAGAACACGAGTGAGAGGCGACCTTAAGAACACGTTGGAATAAATTGGCCCAAACATGGATGGAATGAAGTGTGGATGAGTGGATGTGGACTGAGTGAGACCAGATGATTTTGTGGATTGAATGGATGCAGTTGAACTAGATGAGAGTGAATGAAGTGGGGCGAGCTAATCAATAATAAAGTCATCCTAAACCAAAGCACATGAGAACCGTTAAAGTGGTAGAGTCAACCAAACCAAAGGGAAAGGGTCATGGCTCTACATGAAATGAAGTGGAGTCATATATATGTATGTGAGTGTAAGAATGGATTCAAGAGAGGACACAACTTAGAGATTACAAGACAAGTCACAAGTAGATGAAGGAAGGCTAAAATGGAGATTCTAAAGCAATTTATGATAAAATGAGCTTGAGTGGGTCTATGGTAGGGTAGATCCCCAAGCGAGCGAACAAAACATGAACTCAACAAGGTGTAATCAGGCAGGAGGGGCTTGCATAGGGTGGAAGATTAGGTAGAAGGTTTTGGTTTATTTGTATTGGTTTTTGGCATTGCACTCATATGAAAACCAAGGCATTGTCTTATACCCATTGTAGATTGTGATTTCTATATAAAGATAAGGCTGGAGAGTTTTTCCCATATATAATCTTGTGTCCATGTGTATTGTTTTATGTGGATGTTCTATGTTGCAATTAAATCATGCAATGTGGTAGATGTGACAATATGATTATTATTTTGTATTAAATATTTTGCAATATATTAATGTTGAAGCTAACAAGAATAATATATTGTGAGACATAATCTAGGTGGATTAATATTGTCAATGTCGCATTGCACCTTGTTACTATGCAGAACCCCTTGGGTCATGACATACATTCTTGAGGGGTCACAGTGCACCCAAAAGCACCCTGTAACTATGTAATGCCCCTGGGGTCATGGCAACACCATTCTTGTTGCACTTTTGTATCCCATCAATGGTTGAATAAAAATAATCATGAAAGGAAGTGTCTCAATGCAAGAATTAATCTCCTGAGAGTAGGAAATGCTAGTAAGCAGGATACCAATGTCGTATAAGTTAATCCATCAAGCACGTTACAATTATTGACTTGTTTCTCCTATCACTGTTATGTCAATGAGAAAATTTTTGGAGAACTTTCCATTTAGTTATCCCACAGTAATGAATTTGAGCTTTTTTAGATAAAATACTAAGGACTTAATATCACTTATGTAAAGTCTATGGTTTATACTTTTTCATATAAGTTAGATGTTTGTGTATCAATTTTTTTATATTGGTTCAATGCTTCCTTACAACCAATAACTTATGATTGATCTTCCTCTGTTGACGACTACATATAAAGTAATAATCTTTTGATGTCTAAAATTATATTTTAAATCTAAATTATAAAATCGATTTACCCTTTAATGGAGTCACAAAGATATTTCTATAAAAATATATGGGGCTTGGTTATCCGTGCATTCCAATGATTTTTAAATTCATCCAAGATGCACAAAAATGTTCTCCTTAGTAGAAGTTGAAACATTTTAGAGTGAAAAATAATTTTGTTGACATATTTGATAATGTTAGATCTAAGACTTTTGTGATCCATAATGTATATATCAGTCTTTCAGATTAATCACATCGTTGAGATTGAGTCGAAGTTTCGAACCACCTAATGTGGTTCATCTTCAGGACAAACCACATTAGCCGGTTCGAAATGTCGACCCAATCTGAATGATGTGATTAATCCAAGAGACTAATATATATATATATGATAATGTTTTAATAAGAAAAAAAAAATACTACCCATAAAATAATCCCTATTAATCCCTATTAGTGTGCGTTTAAATGGATGTTACTAACAAATCCCATAAGCCCAAAAAGACCTTGATATACGAGCTATCCGAATATTAATTACGGTTGTCCATTTCTTAATATGATTTTTGATATATGAACTATACCAATATTCATTGCAGTTGCCCGTTTCTTAATTTTCATATTAGATCTCTTTCTCTTAAGAAGGAAAGGGATTAAAGGAAAGTAAGGTAGGAAGAATAGAGATTAATCGATATTAAGCATCTTAGAAACATGTCGAGAGTAAAACCTAGAAAGTCATATGTCATGGATTATTACTATTTGGTTAAAGCCAATAAACTTGTGTAATGTTTCTTTGGTAACGCGATTCATAATAACTCACTATATCATTTCTCGTAAAAGTATGTTTTGAAAAAGAGAAAGGTTAGTAAGGACACAAATATTACACATAATAAATCATACGGATATGCCCTACAAATAGGGTCGTAGATTAACCCATTTACCATTTCAAGAACATGATTTAGGGTTATCATTTTAGGGTTTCTATTATCCTGATGTTCAGTATACATGGTATTAATAAATATAAACTTTTTAGCGTGGCAAATCCTCTTTGAAAAGTGTCAGGAGTTAAGAATTTTGGTATAAATATAGGTTTGATGTTTGTGTAATCCATTTTGATGGTTGGTTGGATCATGTTGGCTTTGTGATTAATCACTCCATGGAATTTTTGAGTAGCTTAACCCATTTACCATTTCAACAACATGATTTAGGGTTATTATTTTAGGGTTTCTATTATCCTTATGTTCAGTACACATGGTATTAATAAATTTAAACTTTTTAGCGTGGCAAATCCTCTTTGAAAAATGTCAGGAGTTAAGAATTTTGGTATAAATATAGATTTGATGTTTGTGTAATCCATTTTGATGGTTGGTTGGATCATGTTGGCTTTGTGATTGATCACTCCATGGAATTTTTGAGACTTATGCCATTTTATCATCTATTCTCTATTTAAAAATTCCCCAAAAATGTAATTAATAAGCCAAACTATACATACTCACAGGAAACAAAAGATAGGAAGCCACTTTTTACATAAAATGAAGTTGCAAGTAATAAAAAAAACATGATGAAAAAGAGTTTCATGCTTTTAGTATGGAAAAACTTTCATATTCAATGGTGATAAAATTTTGATTCAAAATTATATCTTATAAACTTTCATCATCAATGTGTCGTGATAATAATAATAATTACCATCGATATTTCAGACAACTCTATTAAACAAAAAATATACCTCCACTCGAATGTGTTAGATATTATACATTTTGTATTTTGCAGAAGATGATAATTACCATCGATATTTCAGGCCAAGTTTATTAAACAAAAAATACACCTCCAGTCGAATGTGTTAGATATTATACATTTTCTATTTTGCAGAAAATAGTATTATACATTTTGTATTTTGCAGAAACTTATTATTTTATTATTGTGTTGAGGTGTTTCATAAGGAAGCCAAACTCTTAAAAGAATATGCTTAGCTTGAGAGGGAAATCGAGTACTGTGATATCCCAAATTCGGCCTGTTATAAAATAATAAGTTTCAGAAATGTTAAATTTGTTGGAATTTTCTGCTAAATTATATAACAGATAGACAAAAAGAAAATGTTCTGTTTTTACTCTGTTTCTGCACAGAAAAATGGAAAAATTCGTTTTCTGGAAATGGTGTTGCAGCAACAGGATTTGGTGTCACATCAACAACAACACTCTGTTTTTATACTCTGTTTTTAACTCAGAAAAACAGAAAATCGTTTACTGGAAACGGTATTGCAGCAATACAGTTTGGTGTTGCAGCAACGCTGATCTTGGTGTTTCAGCAAAGTGATTTTTGACGTCAAGTCACTTTTCGACTTACGGTGTAACGGCAACGTGTTTTTGACGTCAAGTCACTTTTTGACTTACAACGTAAGACGATTGACGCTTGGTGTAACAGCGATGTAAAACAATTGACGTCAAGTCACTTTTAGACTTACCGTGTAATAGCAACGTGATTTTGACGCTTGGTGTAACAACAACAGTAAATACGCTAAACAGTAAACTTGTATTCATAAACAGTAAACAAGCTGATACAAATTCGTCTTCCTCTTGACAGAGGGATAACAACAGGGACACTTCAGTTCCACAAACCAATTTTCTTTATCTCATAAAATTGCAGGTTCACCACTGTTGTGTGTTTATAGAAGAGACTCTCTATTGTTCTTCTAACCTTCTCACTTAAAAACAGAACTGTTGTTCATTCTCTTTATAGGGAAAGAAAATATCTGAGTTTAAACAATTAAATAACCAAAATATCCTGTAATGCTTATCTGCGTATTAATTACAGCAAGCGGTGATGCCTTTATCAAGAAATTAAGTTGGCGGTTGCAGGGGAATTCAATTCTGCGCATTCAATGCTCATCAATGTGCAAAATATCAGAATGACTTTGCGGCATCTGAAATATCTTCGGAAATCAAATTCAAGATCAACATTTATTGTGTTGTAGTTGGAATTAAATTCCAACCATTTTTATTTTATTTTTTTCACTTTGTCATCCGTTAATCTGCCATTAAATTTAATTATTTTTCCCTTTGCCATCTGTTAATCTCCGCTTCCATTCTCTACAACAATTCATTAATAACTCGACATATTAAGTTCGAATTCATATATAGTCCGTGACCAAGGTGGTTTTGTTTTAGTAGTTTATATATAAGAAAAAGTAATAGTGTACCACCTAGTGGCTAATTCTTTCAATGGTAATTTGATAAAAACAGAAAAACAAAAATTTTAATTTTAATATATGTTCTGATTAAGCTTTACACACTGACTAATAATCACCCGAAACTAACTAATAAGCTAATTGGTAAAGATATGTTAAAGGACTTGATATCATTGAAGTTGGGCTCTTGCAAGTAAGATCCCCCAAAATGTGAGGATTTAAACTCTAAAGATATTTAGATTATAACTGAAAAACAATAACGGATAAGAATATTTAAATCATATTTATATTTAAACTATAAATATATATTTCACAATGTGATAATTAATGAATTATTTTATTTTGCTTATTACGAAATACTAAACCCAGTGCATCAACTATATTTAAAAAGACTTAAGAAAGTGTATTAAATTAATTAAACTATATTTAGATTTTCAGAATATGATAATGAATTGTTTCATTTTGTTTATTACAAAATATTAAACCAATTGCAACGACGGAATTTAAAGAGACTTGAGAAAGTGCATTATGCGAAGTTAAACCGGGAGAAGGAATTTAAAAAATAATACATGTCACTCACAAAATAAGGATCTTGATCAAGGACACAATGTATGTAATTTTAAAGTGTTGCAGGTATTGGAATAATCTATGCACGATGTATGGAGCTACTATAATGTATTGATATTGTATTAAACATAATAGATTATAATGTATTAAACGTAAATTAATGCTTTAATAATATATTAATGTACGAGTTTTGATATAAAGGTATTGCTTTAAAAATTAGATTTTTATCCCTAAAAAAGCTCTAATAGTTTCGTTAAAAAAAATAACTATGTAATTTTTATTAAACTAAAACTATTTAATTATAAGTTTCATTAAATTTATGAATTAAATTTTCTTGCT
>APFE031303526.1:133819-174593 GCA_000404065.3 Pinus taeda | reverse complement strand
TCAATGATGTTTATTTTAGGGTTTATAATATTTATCTTAGGGTTTATATACCTTGGATTTATAATATTAATCCCTAGGGTTAATATTATTCCCTTGGGTTTCTAATCTCTTAGGTTTTTAGTATTAATCGCTTTGGTTTATTATTTGTTTGGGTTTATAATATGAATCCTTTGGGTCTATTAATCTAAGGGTTCATATTCCTAGGTTATATTATTATTCATAAGGTTTATAATATTAATCCTTGGGGTTTATAATCATGTTCAACTACTATCTAATGTCACATTGTGACAAATATTGTCTCAATATCAAAATCAACCATGGTCAACCATCGTCAACCACGATCAATCATGGTCAACCATGGTCCAACATCACATTGTGACAAAGATTGTCTCAATATGAAAATCAACTTTGGTCAAGCATGGTCAAGCATGTTTATTTTAAGGTTTATAATATTTATCTTAGCGTTTATATACATTGGGTTTATAGTATTAATCCCTTGGGTTTATAATCCCTTTGGTTTTTAGTATTAATCCCTTGGGTTTATAATTTCAATCCCTTAGGTTTATTAATCTAAGGGTTCATATTCCTAGGGTATAATATTATTCATAGTGTTTATACTATTAATTTTAAGGTTTAATATAAATCCCTTGGGTTTATAATTATGGTCAACCATGGTCCAACACTACATTGTGACAAAAATTGTCTCAATATGAAAATCAACCATGGTAAAGAATGGTCAATCATGTTTATTTTAAGGTTCATAATATCTATCTTAGGGTTTATATAGCTTGGGTTTATAATATTAATCCCTTGGGTTTAATATTATTATGTGGGCTTATACTCCCTTGGATTTTTAGTATTAATCCCTTGGATTTATTATTTCCTTAGGTTTATAATATGGATCCCTAGGGTTTATTAATTTAAGGATTCATATTCCTAGGTTATAATATTAATCCCTTGGGCTTAATATTATTCCCTTGGGTATATAATATCAATCCCTTGTGTTTATTAATATAAGGATTCATATTCTTAGGGTATAATATTATTCATAGGGTTTAATAATGGTAAGCCACAGTCAACCATGGTTCAATGCCACATTGTGATAGAGATTGTCTGACTATGAAAATCAACTAAGGTCAAGCATGGTCAAGCATGGTCAATCATGGGAAACATTGATCAAACATGAATGTCCATTGTCACCTATGGTCAAACATGGTTAACCATGGTCAGCAATGGTGCAAGGTCAAATTGTGATGTTAGACTTTTGGTTAATCATGGTCAATCATGGTCGACCCTAGTTTAACATCACATTGTGAGAAATCTTGTCTGTATATGAAAATCAATCATGGTCAACCATCGTCAGCCATAGTCTAACATCGCATTGTGACAAACATTATACAATATGAAAATCAACCATGGTCAACCATGGCCAACCATGTTTATTTTACCATTTATAATATTTATCATAAGGTTTATATACCTTCGTTTATCATATTTATCTTAGAGTTTATCATAGGATTTTGTCAACATGAAAATCAATCATGGTTAACCATAGTCAATCATGGTTAACCATGGTCAAGCATGGTAAATCATGAATAACATAGGTCAAAAATGGTTTTTCATTGTCAATTATAGTCAATAATAGTTAACCACAGTGAACAATGGTCGAACATCGAATTGTGACATTGGTCCATTGATCAATCATGGTCAATCATGGTCAACCATGGTGAACCATGGTCCAACGTTGCATTGTGACAAAGATTGTCTCGATATGAAAATCAATCATGGTCAACCATGGTCCAATGTCACATTATTGCAAAGATGATCTCAATATGAAAATCAATCATGGCCAACCATGGTCGACCATGTTTATGTTAGGTTTATAATATCTATCTTAGAGTTTATATACCTTGGGTTTAATATATTAATCCATTGGGCTTAATATTATTCCCTTAGGTTTATAATCCCTTAGGGTTTTATTATTAATCCCTTAAGTTTATAATATCAATCCCTTAGATTTATTAAAGGGTTCATATTCCTAGGGTATAATATTATTCATAGGATTTATAATATTAATCCTACGGTTTAATACACATCTATTGGATTTGTAATCATGTTCAACCATGGTCCAATATCACATTGTGATAAATATGGTCTCAATATGAAAATCAACCATGGTCAAACATTCTCAACCATCATCAGACATGGTCAACATGTTTATTTTAAGGTTTATAATATTTATCTTAAGGTTTATATACCTTGGATTTATAATATTAATCCCTTGGGTTTTTAGTATTAATCTCTTGGGTTTATTATTCACGTGGGTTTATAGTATCAATCCCATTGGTTTATTAATATAAGGGTTCATATTCCTAGTGTATAATATTATTCATAGGGTTTATAATATTAATCCTTGGGTTCAATATAAATCCCTTCGATTTATAATCATGTTCAACCATTGTCCAACGTCACATTGCAACGAAGATTGTCTCGATATGAAAATCAATCATGGTAAATCATTGTTAACCATGGTCCAACATCACATTGTGACAAACATTGTCTCAATATGAAAATCAACAATGTTAAACCATGGTCGAACGTCACATTGTGACAAATATTATACAATATGAAAATCAACCATGGTCAACCATGTTTATTTTGTCATTTTTTATACTTATCATAGGGTTCATATACCTTGGTTTATAATATTTATCTAAGGGTTTATCTTAGGATTTTCTTAATATGGAAATCATTCATGGTCAATCGTGGCCAATTATGGTCAACCATGGTCAACATTGGTAAAAAATGGTCGTCCATTGTCAATTATTGTCAATCATGCTAAACCATGGTCGACAATGGTCCAACGTCAAATTTTGATGTTGGACCATTGGTGAATCATGGCCAACCATGGTCCAATGTCACATTGTTAAAAGATTGTCTCAATATAAAATCAACCATGGTCAATCATGGTCCAATGTTTCTTTGTGACAAATATTGTCTCGATATGAAAATCAATCATAGTCAACCATGGTCCAATGTCGCATGTGACAATGGTTGTCTCAATATGAAAATAAATCATGGTCAACCATGTTCATTTTAGGGTTTATAATATTTATCTAAGGTTTATATACCTTGGGTTTATAATATTGATCCCTTCTATTTAATATTATTCCCTTTGGTTTATAATCGCTTAGGGTTTTAGTATTAATCCCTTAGGTTTATTATTCACTTGGGTTTATAATGTCAATCTCTTGCTTTTATTAATCTAATGGCTCATATTCTTAAGGTATAATATTAATCATAGGGTTGATAATATTAATCTCAGTGTTTAATATTGATCCCTTGGGTTTATAATATCAATCTCGGGTTTATAATATCAACCCGTTGGGTTTATTAATCTAAGAATTCATATTCCTAAGGTGTAATACTATTAATAGGGTTATAATATTAATCTTGTTGGGCAATTGACATTGTATAATTGATTGGTGGTGCTTGGTATGTAAGCATTGATGTCCACTGGATTAGAATTGAGGCATATTTCAGGAAGAGTTTGAAGCCATGTTTCAGGTAGAAAATTGGCCCAAAGGTATATGGAAGTCCATGGAAGTCTAGAAATGGCATCCTAGATCAAAATTTATTGATTTCCGAAGTTAGGGTCTTGAAGTCCTTAGCACGCCGAATTTTCAACCCCAAATTTCGAAAGGATGGTCATTTCATAAACTCAAAGCAGGCCAATATTGATGGTCAAAGATTAGGGACCTCAAAAGGCCATGTATCAAAAGGTTGGCAAATCAAGACCTCGATGACTTATTTTAAAGGAACCCGATATTGGAAATGATGAGCAAGAAGAATATCAGAAATTTAGCATATTGGGAACTCGGAAGGATGAATACTTGAGCAACCCAGAACCTTAGAGATTATGAACCTTGAAAATCGGAACCTTGTAATTCGTTAATTATTGAATTCTTTTGAAATTTTTGAGGGATGCAGAGCAATCATTTACAAAGGAATTTGGGTGCAAAACCAAAGAACCAGGGACCCTTTCTTTCTCCTCTGATAAGACACATGGTAGCCATTTATTGGTCCTCATCAGCTAATGTGGCAGATGAATTCAATGTGATGTGGTTTTATGGAGGACACGTGGCATCTAAGTTCGGCAATATTGGGTGGTCTAATGGAGTAAATCTAGGTGTCACATGTCTCCACTAAGGAGATGGCACACAAAGTTGATAACCTCAACATGATGTCGTCTTGGAGGTCAGAATTTCAGAGGTTGGAGTTTTTGTTACTCCTATCTAATTACTTTATGGGAAAGTCCTGATCCTATGTGTGGAGCTCCGATGTGTTGGAATTTAGTTATGAAAGCATAAATAGCCAAGGGCAAGAGGGAATACACAAGGAGACCCGGTCACTGCACCCGGTCCGATGGAGGAAAAACATGAAGGGGCTAAGCAAAAGGTTCCAAAGGTAGATCAAAGTTTTGCAATTTCGTAACATCATTTTAATCAAAGTTACAGGATACGAGAGCTTTGATATTCCAATATAAAGGAGTATGAAGCTGCATGTCACATGCAATGGTCCTATGGTGGAAAAGAGGTTAAACATCATCATATGAGGGGATAAAGGCATCGAAATATCGCTCTTTAATAGTATTTCCTTTAATACAAGTTACTGTAAATGAAACTCTGATATTGCAGTATAGAGTGTTAAAGGATGAATGGTTCGACAGCTAGAGAGTAAATGCATGCAAAAGAGTTGGTGTTGCAGGAATAATGGTGACTGCAGAGATCACAAGGTCAAGGTGATGAGGACCACAATTCTCAGAAAAGATCTGTTGGGATTGTCTCGATGTTGAAAGAAATCCATCTATGATCTCTTGTGCACACCTTATAGAAATAATTGAAGAACATAAAAGCCATGCTAAAGTACCTGTCAAGCTCCATGAGCCATTAATTAGCATGGGGAGTCTAGTTGTAGTGTGTAGTCTCACTTAGAATTAATTCTCGGTATGGAGAAACGCTTAGGATCCCATTCCAAGATTTTAATTTAGGAACAGTGGTCAAGTTAGACACAATAGTGAAATGGAGAGCCATGCTGAGTGTACAAGAAAAGTTTAATGGAAGAACACCTTGAGTCTACAGTTTGACTTAGATTTAATTCTTAGTATAGGAGAACACTCAGGTGCCCACTCCTTGAATTAACTCAACTTCTATATATGATAAGAGAAGTACACTTCGGTAGTATGGAGACCAATAGAGGTAGCATTGATCAATATGCAGTAGAGGAACAAAACACAGGAGGATAGTTGAGAGGATAGCTAAGGAAAGTGGCACAATACAATATTGTTATGTGATCTAAAGAGTGTGAAGTTGAGCGTGCAAATGTTGAGCAAATGGTTCGAGTGATGAAATGAGCCAGAGTGTTGCAGAGAGCAGTGATTAAGAGCTGAAGGAGTAGCAATGAGCACAATTTAGAGAAAAGGGGCAGAGTGGGCGAGTGCTATTGTGTGAGGTCGAGAGTTCCTGTGAAAGCATAGAGGGCCGAGAGAAGAAGCATAATATTGCAATGAATCATATTTGTATTTCTCTGTATATGTAATTGCCTCTTTTATCAGTTTGAAAATTATATGAAAGGTAGAACAATGGCTAGAGCAGGTGGTGGCCTGTATCCATAAGAGGTTGGTGCCTCTTGGAAAGTAGGTGCTTGCAATATTAGGGGGGTCGATGACTCCTCTCAGTGGGTGCTCTAAACGAATTGATGTAATTAAGTAGATGCTTAATTTATATCATAATAACAAACATATTTGTGATTTTTTCCCCTTTGGGTTTCCATGTAAAAGTACCCGTGTTAATATGTGTATATTACTCATGTGATTGATTATATCTACATGTTAATTACTTATTTTGTTTGTCATTTGTGTTGTGTATGAATGCTCTCACAAATAACTGACCATAGTGAAAAGAGTTAAAGACTTATACTTAAAATTGAAAGACCTTCACTATCACTAATTTCATTCCAATCATCCAATCATGGTAGAGTTCACTATTCCCATTCCAATCATGTGTCATTATAATAGGTCTGTCAGTATCTCTACGAATCCATTCATACACTCAAATAACAAGCACATCCCTATAAAGTTCTATTTCTTAAGAGAGAAAATTTTAACTAATGTTGTTTGGCTTGAATATGTGACCACTAAAAACAACTTGCAGAAATCTTTACTAAGCCACCTGAAAAAGTGTAGTGATAGTAGAGGGTTCATATTTAAACAATAATAACAACAAAGAGTAAATGTTAGACAAAGCCACTAATTGTGGATATTGTTCAAAGAAAAGGTGGAGAATAGAGGGTGCATATTTAGAAAATATTAGGGTTTGCGTGATGTCTCGTAGGAGTGTAATACGTAAGAGAGTCAAGTTCTTCCCCTGGACATGGAAGAGAGTTTGAGCAAGTCCTTCCAATTATTACATCATTTATATTATGTAATAATAATGTAAAGCAAGTCTGATTATATAATAATAATGTAAAGCAAGTCTTCCTTGCGCCATAGTTTTAAGTGTCGTACTTTGAAAAGCCTTTGGTTCATATTTCAATTTAATTGGTCTAAACTCTGGTAGTGATTTATTCACATCACAAAAGTTTTATGGGTTAATTTTTCACAGTTGAAGTTCAATTAGAGACTCTTCTGAATTAAAGTGCCCAAAGGTTTTTGAGAAATTGAAGTTTAATCGGTGACATCTTCTTAATTAAGATGCCAAATTGAAATTTAATTAGTGACATCTTCTCAATTAAAGTGCCCAAAGATTTTTGAGAATATTAAATCTAATAAATTTAAACAAGACAAATCAAAATTAACCATAACTTTTTTTCCAAATTCACCGAAACTTTAAAAAAATCACCATAGTATTCCATATATATAATGTCACCGTGAGACATCATTTTATATATATATATAATGCCACCGTGAGATAGGGCATATAGGGTTTTTAGGAGATATGGACATCCACAACAAAAGCCATGGAGAGAGAGGCAAATGATCTCTAGTTCCTCGACTGCTTGGTCATCGTGAAAGAGGTATTCCACTTCCTTCTCCGCTTCTCCCGCAGAAAATTAGTGTGGGGTCTTACCTTCACCCTGCTTCTCCACCTCCCTTTTGTAACTCTGGGTCTCAGCTTCATCTCCACCCGTCTATTCATCAAAATCAATGAGAGGGAAATGTATTATACGATGGAGGCCAACACTCTCTCGCGAGAGAACTTTGTGTGAACTGACCTCAGAATGGAGCGAGTTTCTCCTGTTCATAACGTGATAGTGAGCCTTAGTTTTCGTCTTGCAGATGCTGTCGTTGTTGGCTGTGCCGTGCACGTTCGCCTCCAATTACAGGGCCAACAATAACAAATTGGAAAGCGTACAACACTCTCTCCCGCGAGAGAACTGTGCATGAACCGACCTTGGAATGGAGCGAGTTTATCGTGTTCATAACGTTATACGGAGCCTTAGTTTTCGTCTTGCGGATGCTGTTGCCAGCGGCTGTGGCATGTATGTTCGCATCCACATACAGGGTCACCAATAATAAATTGGAACTCTCATACGCGATAATTATGAAAGTCTATACTCCCATTGTCACACCCCCAAGCCTGCGGTGGTCTTCCAACCGTGCCGGCGAGGTGCGGAACCACCCCACACTTTTTTTTTTAACAATACTTATGTGTGCGGACTATGCCTAATTCACAACCGATACTTAGTTTATTTTTCGCAACCAAGTAAAATGCGTTTATCCTTTATACTTAATGAAGCCCATACTCATTCATTATCCTTCGCAATTATAAAACAAGAACATTAACAATTGCAACAAGTATAAAGGGGAGGGGCAACTCCCCATAACGTGAGTCTGCCAACCGTTTATTAAGAATATCAGTTTTACAATATAAAGTACAAGTGTGCTTGGCGAGTCCCAAGGCCAACACTTAACCAAATTTACAACCGAGGCATAGAACTGGATTTACAACATTTGTGCACTCTTGCACGGTAGAAAGATGTTCACCCGGACCACCTGCAACACTACCTCAAGCCCGGCACAAATATGCACATCCAACGTCCACCCATGGCACACCTGCCAACACTTCGTCGTTTACCAAGTACTACCTCCAACGTGCGGCTTAAGACCAAGATAAGCGCATGAGTTATGTGCACTTCTCTTGCCTTTTATGCGCACTATAAGTTTGCACCTCTTGTACGAACATGAGTGAGTGAATGTGTTGATGCCAATGAGCTTTAACTGCTCCAATATATATGGGTGGCAAGGGGGTGTGGTGGCCTTTGGGCCGACCACACAACTATGTGTTATACACCCTTTGAATGCCTTGTAGCATGTTGGCCAACCTCCAAATCATCTCCACGCTCGTAGGATATAAACCCCCTTCCATCGCTCTTCATTCTTTGTATTTCTCCAAGTGTCGTAAAATTGGCGTTCAGAATTTTGTCACAAATAGCTCATTGAAACGTCTCATGGTCGTGCAGCACTGTCTAGCGCCCACCCGCGTGCGGCCGTGCACGCCCACCCGGCGTGCGCGCGCCCGGGCACCTGGTGCCCACCCATCGCTCGATCCACAAGGTGTTACATCCTCCTCCACCTGAAGTCGTTGTCGTCCTCGACAACATCCCAACTCCAAGCATCAATCCATGATGTTGACTCCCCTCACATATGGCAAACATCCCTGCAACATATGTAGGACTCCATCTCCACCATGTCTCATCTAAGTGACCAACTGCCACCAAGATACTCCATACCAAGGTATGTCATAGATGTCCATGACCACCGGCCACTTGCCACAATCTCTCCATGCTGCTTTCCACCATGAAAGGCTGATCCTTTCAACATCAAGCTACATGTCCATTGCAACAAAGTGTCCACTCCATCATGTGCATCATCTCCATCATGTGCAAACTGCCCATGATATGTCAACAAGTGTTAACACACCTCAACCATGTGTCAACATCTCATCTCAACAATCGGAAGTCTTCTCAATCCATGACAATCAATCATCATGTCACAATCTCCACATGCTGCTCCATCGTGGAAGGTTGGTCCCTCCATCTCAAGCTACATGCTCACTGCAACATGTAGTGTCGACCTCAACATGTGTCGTTCCCATGTGAACCTGTTGCCATGATACTCCAACACAATGCCAACATATCTCATGTACATGTTATAGCCCCCATGTATGAACTAGTTGGGTAGCTAATCCAACCATCACGCCCAAACCATGAGAATGCACACTCTCATGCCACCATCAGTTATTCCTCAAAGCATCCCTGTCACATCTTGAACTCGATCAAGAATCCATCCATAAGTAAACCATGCTCAGGTCCCTGAAGTAGTCCTCATCTCATCCGCAACATGTCCATGATGTTTGGTGTCAATGTGCCACATGAAATTAGCCACATCAATCCCCACATCATCCATAAGTGTGCCTCCTCCATGTGAAGAGACCATCTCATCAATCTCCAACTCTTGGTTTGCCACATCCATGTCCATGAAGCAACCTCCATCCCATCTGTAATGTGCCATCCCTCAAGTCTCCAAGTGCTCTAAGAGAACACCTCTCTCCATCAAGTCAAGTGCCTCAAGAGAACACCTTTCTCATGTATCCATGTGTTGCCCATGATCAAGGATCAATCAGCTCCCATGTGTAAAAGTAGTTGAGTCTCGGCTCAACCCATGCCCAAGTGTAGCCTCCAAGGCATCATCATCATTGTAACTCCATCACCTCAAAGTGCCTCATATCGATCCTCCACATGAAGTCACTCTTTCAAGCCATGCCCATACATATACTTTGAAAGTGTGCACCCCATCCTGCACCAAAGTCTCTGACCTCAGCTCCTTAATGCATTAGATCCTCTAAGTCCACCATATATGAAGTCTCCAAGAAGTCACAACAATATCATGTCATCATGAGCTCCATGAGTCATCCCCAACCAACATCTCAGCAAGCATACAAGTGTCCACCCAAAGGTCTCTGCAAGATGCCTCAGCTCTCCATGTAGTAAGAATTCCCCATAGTCTGCTCACAACTCCATCCAAGTCCATGGCTTTGTTGCACAAGAGTGTACAACCTCTCCATAGACTCATAAGTATAAGTCTCCATGTTACATAGGCAAATCCATCTGCTCAACATCCATGACTTGATACACTTCATTGGATGCCCATAAGTGACATCTCCATAAGTGCACCCACAATATGTCCCTGCATAAGACTTCCATGCTCCATGTCTCCAACCTGATTTCCATGACTAAGTTTCCATGTAGTCCACCAAAGTAGGCTCATCACAACCATCGGTCATCCCTATCCAAGCTGTAATCTTCGGTTTAGTGAACTCGATCACCCAACCATATCATCATGTCATGAGTTTACTCCATCATAGCTCTTCCACCTAAGTGTCCACCAAGACTATGAGAAGTCCACCCAAAACATCATCTTCACATGAGTCTCTCCATCATAGCTCCTCCACCTAAGTTTCCACCAAGACTTGCTCTTGGTCTCGGCAATGAGAAGTCCACCCAAGAGTGTGCCCTTCAAACTGTCCATGAGTCATGCCAGGCAATTAGCCATGTGGCTAAAGCACAACTCATTCCTCCACAACGATCATCAAGTTCCACCCTTGTCATGGGCCTTTGTACCTTCTACCATGAGGTCACAAACAACCCCAACAAGTCCTGCAACCATCAACAATCCTTGCTTCTACATACAAGGTCTCATCATGAATATCCATGGTAAGATGCTCCCTAGCATTGGCAAATTGGCTTTGCCCTTCCCTGCATATGGTCCATCTACCAAATGCTCAAATGAAACACACGTATCATCATCATGAGGTTCCTCCATGAGAGTACCCTCGTCTATACATGTATGCAGACTGCACGATCCTGGTCCAACTTGATCAATCTCAAGTTCATCCTCCATCATGGTCATGTCTGCAACATCATCGGTCATCAAGACTTCCTCTTCCTTGGTAGCACAATCTGCAACCTCAACTTATTCCATTGTCCAACCAAGTTGAAGAAGCTCATCTTCAAAATTCTTCTCCAAGACTGCAAGCTCTTCTTGAATATGGGGATTCTCCTTTTTCAATCGCTTCAACCTGTATAAGGTAAGCAAGAGCTTCCCTTCACATTCTTCCAAACCTGCCATGCCTTGTACTTCGTCTTTCCCAACTCGTACTTCGTTCAGACGCCCAAACCGTGTATACCTGCCCACACGCAGTCCCACTTGCCCACCTGACAAGTGCCCAAATCGTATGATCAACACGTAGTACCGCCTTCCCTAATCTATGACCCATGGTTCCAACCTTTACCAGCTTCACCAAGCGCCCTACAACCATGAACCGGCCCTTGTTCCACTCATGTGAAACTAGCTTCCTTCACCTGCAAGTACTTGACTCCACTATCACGAGCAACCTACTCAAACCAAGCCCAACCGAGCTACTTCAATGCTTCAACATTTCATCAACCTGGTCATCGTCCTGCTCTGATAGTAACTGTCACGCCCCCAAGCCTACGGTGGTCTTCCAACCATGCGGGCGAGGTGCGGCACCACCCCACACTTTATTTTTAACAATACTTATGTGTGCGGACTATGCCTTATTCAAAACCAATACTTAGTTTATTTTTCGCAACCAAGTTAAATTCGTTTATCCTTTATACTTAATGAAGTCCATACTCATTCATTATCCATCACAATTATAAAACAAGAACATTAACAATTGCAACAAGTATAAAGGGGAGGGGCAACTCCCCGTAACGTGAGTCTGCCCAACCGTTTATTAAGAATATCAGTTTTACAATATAATGTACAAGTGTGCCTGGCGAGTCTCAAGGCCAACACTTAAGCAAATTTACAACCGAGGCATAGAACTGCCTTTACAACATTTGTGCACTCTTGCACAGTAGAAAGATGTTCACCCAGACCACCTGCAACACTACCTCAAGCCTGGCACAAATCTGCACATCCAACGTCCACCCATGGCACACCTGCCAACACTTCGTCATTTACCAAGTACTACCTCCAACGTGCGGCTTAAGACCAAGAGAAGCGCATGAGTTATGCGCACTTATCTTGCATTTTATGCGCACTATAAGTCTGCAACTCTTGTACGAAGATGAGTGACTGAATGCGTTGATGCCAATGAGCTTTAACCGCTCCAATATATATGGGTGGCAAGGGGGTGTGGTGGCCTTTGGGCCGCCCACACAACTATGTGTTATACACCCTTTTAACGCCTTGGAGCATGTCGGCCAACCTCCAAATCATCTCCACGCTCGTAGGATATAAACCCCCTTCCATCGCTCTTCATTCTTTGTATTTCTCCAAGTGTCGTAAAACCGTCGTTCAGACTTCCGTCGAAAACAACTCGTTGAAACGTCGCATGGTCGTGCAGCGTTGCCTGGTGCCCACCCGCGTGCGGTTGTGCACGCCTCCCTGATGTGCGTGCGCCCGGACGCCAGGCGCCCGCCCGTCGCCCGATCCACAAGGCGTTATACCCATGGTCTGGAAACGTCTCAAGGCAACTTTCTACTCTATTTTCATCATGTCCTTCATGGCGGTTCTACTGGCCATGATGCTGCTGCTCATCATCTTCTTCTCCGTTGTGATCAGAGTAGAAGGGGACCACAAATCCAAGGGGGTCTTTTTTTGGGGGTCTAATTTTTGTTAAAATAGATCATTGGAAGTTGGTTAAAATTAGAGTCTCTAGTCAAGTTGAACTAAGTAGAGTTAAGTTATAAAATTTAATATGTAACCGCATGTCAAGTTGTTTTTCTAGTAAGAAATTTTTTAAATATAGTGCATTGCAATCAATCAAGTTTATGTAATCCATAAAAGAATTTCAACTTATTTTATTGTGTGAATTAATTGTGCATGGTAATCAATCAGGTTTATGTAATCCATAAAAGAATTTCAACTTATTTTATTGTGTGAATTATTTAGGTTATTCTATAGTACATATAGAACGAGTAAAAAAATTAATTAAAAAAACTAACATTTTGTTTTTAATTGCATTCCAAAATCGTGCAAATTCCGCACTTTTTTAATTCAAAAACTGCGTAATTCGGTCTCAAACTTACGACTTTTCCAAATGGGCAGACTTGCGCAGCAAATCAGTGTGGGGGTGGGTAAACCCCGTCAGGGAATAAATTGTCAAAAAGCTTTGTTCAAAATCATATAAAGAAGTCATGTGGTTATTTTTTTTGTTTTCTCTCATATTAAAAGCATTTTTCATATATACGTCACATCTTTTTGAAAGGTGTGTTATGGTACATGATTAAAGATTTACAAAGGCTATGGTGTCGTACTAAGTTTTGTTATATAATTTGTTTTAAAGGATTTTTTATATAAAAATTTGAAAGGCTTTCGAAAAAGATTTTTCAAAAAAGGGAATTTCTTGAGAAGGGCTTATAAAGTTTTCAAGTAAAAGAGTGTTTGATTATTTGAAGAGTAATTTTTTTTAAAGAAGTATGGTTTTTTCAAATTTCTAGTCTTAATTTTTATAGTTTACAATAAATATATTTTGATGTCTGGGTTATTGAGATGGGGACTACGTTGAAGGCTCATGATGTTTGAGATCATGTTTAGTTTGGGTTCTAACCTAAGGATGAAGCAGAAGAACGAGCTCTCATTATTGCAGAGATGGATTTATGGAAGAAAGACAAAAAGAAGAATGCACAAGTGTTGCAACTTATCCAGCAAGGAGTGGACCAAGTAGTGTTCTATAAAATTATGATCACGTCTTCAACAAAGACAGCATGGCGTCTGGCAACAAGATATAAAGGTATGGTAAAGTCAATAATGTTAAGTTGTAGAACACTAGGAGAGATTTTGAAAATCTATAGATGAAAGAGACAGAGGACATCAATTCATTTATTAATCGGGTAATGATTGTCGTAAATTAGTTAAAATTTTATGGTTAACATATTAAAGACAAAACAATGGTTGAGAAGGTCTTTAGATCTTTTTCTACCAAATTTGATGTTGTGGTAGTAGCCATAGAAGAAGCCAAGGATTTGGAATCATTGAAAGTTGACGAGTTGATGGGATCACTCTATCTCATGAGGCAAGGATAGATAGAAATAAGGGTTCCACTTTAGAAACTGCATTCAAAAGTTAGGTTTCTATTTCAAGAGACAAATGTTGAGGCAGAAGTAGATTAAGAGGCATAAGACATGGTGGTTAGAGAGATGGTCAAGAAGAGCATGAACATGAAAGTGGAAGAAACAACAGAAGCTTCAACAATAAACAAAGGGTTGACAAACAAAAAGTGAGATTCTATTAGTACAATAAATTTGGTCACTGTGCCCGTGATTGCATGAAGAAAACAACTTATCAAGGAAATGAGAGAAGACATGTCACTACAGAGAATACTAACTCTATTTTCCTAGCTTGTCATACAATGCATGAACCCTCTAATAATGTATGGCTATTAGACAGTGGTTACGGTAACCACATGACATGTAACAAGAATTTGGTTGCAAATTTGGATTAATCTGTGAAGATAGAGGTAAGGTTGGGGATTCACAAGACTGTGGATGTATATGGAAAAGGAGTGGTCAACATTCTAACCAAGAACGGGTAGCTGAAGAAAATCTTAGAGGTATATTATGTCCCTCGTCTCAAACATAATTTAATAAGTGTTGGTCAATTGACGCATACATGATACACAGTTATTTTTCAAGGACAAGAATGTGTTATATATGACAAGTCCCCAAGAAAGCAGCTAATAACAAAGGTCCAGATGACGAGGAGCATACTCTTTCCTCTAATTATGAATTACAGTGATCAGGTTAGTTCGTCTATAGTTAGATGTTCTAATGATTACTAGTTATGGAACTTTCAGTTTAGAAACTTTCACTTTTCTGGTTTAATATTGTTGCAGAAGAAACAAATGGTTAGAGGATTACGTCCCATCAAAGAACTTGCTAGTATTTGTGAGTGTTTCATCTTGGGAAAGAAACATCGTGAGCATGTGCATACAAATTTGTGTGGACCCATGAGGACACAATCGACTCGTGGAAATTGTTACTTCCTCACTTTCATTGATGACTATAAAAGAAATACTTGGGTTTACTTCTTGAAGAAGAAGTCTGAAACTTTTGCAAAGTTCAAACAATTCAAAACCTTAGCAGAGAACCAAAGTGATCGACAAATCAAGGTATTAACGCCAGACTGTGCTGGAGAATATGATTCAAAGACATTCCATTATGACTTCAAACAACATGGAATCAGAAGACAATTTACAACTAGATACACACTGCACCAGAATGGTGTAGCAAAGATAAAGAACATAACCATTATGAATATGGCAAGAAGGATGTTCAAAAGAAGAAACTTCTCTAATGACTATTGGGGAGAAGCAATTTCATGTGTTTTTTATGTGATAAAGAAATCACCTACAAAGAATGTGATGAACAAAGTACTAAAAAAAGCATGATCAGGTATGGCTTACAAGGTATCTCATCTCAAAGTGTTTGGATGTGTAGCCTATGCACATGTGCCTAAGGAGATAAGAGGCAAGGTGGATGATAAAACTAAAAAATGCATATTTACTAATGAGCAATCAAAAGCTTACAAATTGTATAACCCTATCACCAAGGAGACCATAATAAGTAGAGATGTTGTGTTGAAAGAAAAAGAGTCATGGAATGTGAGTATAGACAAGAAAGTTTCTTCACGGGAGCCACTGACGAAAGAAAAGGATGTGGCAGAAAAGGAGCAGCAAGAATCACAGGTGAAGACACCAAACAAAGTCACACCAGTAAGGACTCTAAGGCTTTATGAGGAACATGGATCGTTAAGAAGATCAATAGATTGGAATTATCATAACAAATAATCAGGTGATGAATCAAGTAATGGTAAGTGAAAAATGAGAATTTTGAAAGATATTTATGATGATTTTGATGCTAGTTCAAATTTTGCATTGTTGTATTTTCAACCTTCTTCATTTTTAGAAGCAATTTTTGATGACAATTGGGTGCAAGCCATGGATGAAGAAATTGAAGCTATTGAAAAGAATGACACTTGGGATTTGGTTGATTTTCCAAGAGACAAAAATCTCATTGGTGTAAAATGGGTGTACAAGACAAAGTTGAATGAGAAAGGTGAAATTGAAAGATTTAAAGCAAGCCTTGTAGTAAAAGGATTCTTGCAACAACTAGGAATAGATTTTGGAGAAACATTTGCTCCAGTAGCGAGATCAGATACTGTAAGAGGAGTTATATCCACAACAACTCAAAACAAGTGGAAATTATATCATATGGATGTGAAGTTGTCCTTCTTGAATGGAATTATATAAGAAGAAATTTATGTGCAACAACCTTCCAGTTATGAAGTTGAAGCTAAAGAAGATAAAATTTACAGGTTGAAGAAAGCACTTTATTGATTCAAGCAAGTGCCTAGAGCTTGGTATAACATAATTGATAGATGCATGATCAAGAATGGAATTTTCAGAAGAAACATTAAACCTACCTTGTACACAAAGGTAAATCATCATGGACATATTTGGATTGTTTGCTTATATGTTGATGACATGATTTTTATAGGTGATTTTGAATTGGATGAATTTAAAGTAGCCATGAAGAAATAATTTGACATGATAGACCTTAGAATTATGCAATATTTTCTTAGCATAGAAAATAATAATAATAATAATAATAATAATAATAATAAAATAAATAAATAAATACAATATATATATATATATATATATATATATTATATATATATAATATATATATATATATATATATATATATATATATATATATTATAATTTGTCAAAATAAATATGCTAGAGATTTGTTGAAAATATTGAGGATGAAGGTGTGTAAACTTGTCCCTAGACTAGTTACAACACGTACAAATTTAAGAAAGGATGACGAAGGTTCAAATGTCAATTTAACTCTATTCAAAATATTGATAGGAAGCCTCATGACTCTCACAACTACAAGACCGGATATTATGCAAGGAGTGAGTTTGATTTCCAGATTTATGGAGACTCCAAAAGATAGACATTGGAGAGAAGGAGAAAGAATTCAGAGACTCATAACATGAACTAGAGATTGTGACATAATGTATGCAAGCAAAGAGAAGAAGGATTTGGTTGGACATAAAGATAGTGATTTTGCGGGAAGTTTGGATGATAGGAAGAGAACTTCTGTTTATGTGTTCCATCATGGTTTAGGTGTGATTTCATGGGCATATAAGAAGAAACCTATTGTGAAACTTTTGTGAGTAGAAGCATAATATGTAGCAAAAATTTCAACAACATGTCAAGCATTGTGCTTAAGAAGAGTATTGGATGGACTCAAGAACAGACAACAAGGATCAACATAAATATATTGTGACAACACCCCAGTGATTGCACTATCCAAGAATAGTGTGTTTCATCAAAATAGCAAACATATTGATATTAGATATCACTTTATTAGTGTAACGAACCTATTGGGCCAACCCTCGGAATTAGATACTAGGGTCTATTATTCTTAGTTAGTCTTCTGTTACTATTAAGAATCAACCCTTTCCATCATTAAAATTTCATTATCTTTATACGAATAATTATTATTCATGCACTATGCTCATGCTTTTAATAGTTGGATCTCTGATGTGGGCCTTTAGATCCATTGTAAGACTTATATGTCAGATCAAACATTAAGCACAATATACAATTTGTAGGAAGGGATTAACCATAACATGCAACCGATGATAATTCTTGATTAATCCACACAACATTAATGGACATTAATGTAAGTCTATTGTAGCTATCATGGTCATGCATCATGATTGTAGTCCTGTCAACATAGTCAAAATGTTATTGATCAACCTATCTTTCAAAATACATAACTTGGTAGTCTAAGAGGATGCAAGTCTTAGGAGATGCTTGATGCATTGACCATATACTTAGAAGTATTATTCTACAACTATTCTGCAAGCATACACATTTACCCAATTTATCACATAACGTTATAAGCATACTATATTCCTTTATTAATTGTATGATTATCAATTGTAGATTCCATAACTATCTCACATTTTCATATATGATCTCATCATAACCAAAGTTAGTATTAGCAACTACAGAGTATGCTTCCACTATTAACTTTATAAAATGAGTCTCAAGTATAAACTACAATCATTCTCCTAAAATCCATTGACATATGTAAATCTACTTATGTATAACTAGCACATGCAACTTCTACCATAAATCAGATAGCTCATGGTACAAGTACTTTCACCCACTTAGTATGCTCCTACTACTATCTTCACATTGGGATGAAACTAGGTCACATGCATAAGAAAATCCATCATTTCCATAATAAAGATAACTCTATCTTCCATGCAACTGAGCTAGATGATTTAACAACATAAAAGGAAGGAGTAACCATATAGTAAATTTACTCATGCATACTTATCCTATGCGTATATTAACTAAAATTATAACTATAACAAAGAGAGTAAGAACCAACATAGGAAACATCCATGAAGAGTATCCAACTAGAATAGAAGAAGAACATCACTTCGAGAGTGGAGCACCACCACCCAACTATGCATCACCTCTGATTCCCCTCAAGCCAAGGTTCTTTCCATGGATCAACTCCCTCAATTGATCTGTGCAATGGGTATTTAATACCCTCTTTCATGATATAGTTTCCATTAGTGGCACCCTACTTTTATCTATTTTTTCCATTTGCCTAGGCCTTTCTCGGAAAAGCTCGCCTTTATCTCCTGCAAGGATTTTCCTCATAAAAGCTTTCTTTTATCTCCTGCAAATATTTTATGTTTTTCTTGATGGATATTTATCTCCATTCATCCAAGCTTATCGATAATCGCATCTAGAAGCTTTATCATGAAAGATTTATTCGTATCTCATTCCTCAATGGGATTCAACAGGAATCTCACCTCTTGGTGTCTCACTTTTCCAAGTGATTTATTTATTAACTTATTTAATAATGTATTTACTTTTAGCATTACACATCATACCTATCCTTCCTCAGCTTAGGTTTACAATAGTTGACACATAAAGGAGGGGTATTACAATTAGAGAACTTGTCAGTAATGGAGAGGTCCACTTGAAGCCTTGTAAATCAAGTGATCAATTGGGTGATATATTTAATAAGTCATTAGAAAAATATGTGTTTGAGTTTCACAAAAGAAACTTGGGTGTTGTAAGCCTAGCTGATACATAGACCAATAGGCATGTTCGAGTTGTCATGACTCATGTCCTAGTTTAGCAGTCATAATTAAGGGGAAGTGTTAAAATAGCTAATTTATCCTACATGAAGAAGTTGGCTAAAATTAGAGTCTATTAACTAATTCAAGTTGAGTCCAATCAAGTTATTCATAGTAGAATTTAGTGTGTGGTTGCATGTCAAGTTATTTTAGGTGAGTCGCTAGTCAGAAAAGGTTTAAATACCCCTCACCGAGTTAATTGTAATCAATCAAGTTTGTGTGATCAATAGAAGGTACACAACTCGTGTTATGGTGTGTGAATTATTTGTGTTATTTTGTGCCTATTCTCTTCCTCCATTCCAACAATTCTTTCCACCATTTTCGTTTGCCTGGAAGTGCATGTAAGCACAACATGGAGCCTTGCCATAGTTGTGACCATGTTGGAGGACAAGTGTTATGGCATTGATTCCATTTAGAAGAGAAGAATCTCGTTTTTATTTACTTCATATTGAGTCAAGTAATTGTAAGGGTTTTTTGGTATGAAGTTGTTGAGGGGCGTGGCCATGGCATCAGAACAACAACTAGAGTTGTGTATGGGTTAATCCTCTTTGGATTGCTCTATTTTGTTAACTTGGTGGGGTTGTTGACACACAACGTGCTTTACTTTATTAGTAAATCTACCACCATGAGAGCATATATGATCATTTCTCTTTGGAAGTCTAAAAGTGGGTGGCCATAGACTCTTTGATCTTAGCAGTATTCAGCTAGATAAGCTAGTCTGATGATACATAATTTTGTGCATACATGTTGTTCTTTTCTTTTGTAATTGCAGTGAAGGATACAAATTTTTTCAAACTAATATTATTTTATTTTTGGTTAGTATATTCATTTACTTATAATTAGAGTTGTTTCTATTATAATTGACTCTTTTTTTTTGTTACCTACTTTTAATGTTGAATAGTAATATAAATTTTATGCTAATTGATCCAATTTTGAAAGCTAAACTCATACTAATGACATTAAAGTGAGTCAAATCTTCCGAAAAGAGATCGGTTTATATGATGTAATTGTGCAAGGGTGCATGATCCATTGAATCTAACATCGAAAACCGTTTGGCCCAAGTTATTTAGGTTGAATTCCCTAGGTGTTTTCTAAGTTCTATTGAGTAAGCCTACAGGTTTTCTATGATAGCACATATATTCATATAGCATGTATCCTCTTATGTATAGAGAGGATGGGACACCAAGTTTTGGAATCAACTACTTATATAGTTAGAAGGGTGGAAAATAGAACTTTATCTAAGCTTGACATGGAATTAAGTGGGGGAATATGTTATAGAGTAATGAACAAGAGAGTAAGTTGGTTCCAAGTTTAACATGCCAACAAACCATGTAGGTGAAAAAGATTCCTAGAAATGACAAGTACATGAAATGACACCCATGTATCTTAGTAGATGGGTTTGTTTTTATATGAACATCAATGATCAATAGTTGCATGAAAAACTTGAAAGGTGATTCAAAGGAATTTCAATGATAAAGAACGACCAATACATTAATGTGATCTTAGATCGTGTGAAGAAAAAAAGCTGGTAAAAGTGCATGTCAAAATATTGTCGTAATGATGAAGGTGGGAGTAGAGGAAAATAAATGATAAAGGATAATGAAAGTTGAAAATTTGTGAGTTGTGAGACTCGCACATTATATTTGTAAATAAGTATATGTTTTCATGTGTGAGTATGTACCTAATATATCTATGAGTGAAATATGATAATTTTATGTACTTAATAAAATGTGACATTGATGAGGCAAGTGTACTCCAAAAAAGTTTGTGGTAAGCGAAAAACCATATTGATGTAGTGAATATTTTGTGGTCAACTAGAAACCACCTAATATGAAGGTTTGTAGTCATCCAAAAACCATTAATATTACACTTCATATTTTTTACCATGGTGCGGAAGGTGAATGTTTGTTAATTAAGCTCAAGCCCTCTTACAATAGGAACCATTGAAATTGATTATGGATGTTAAGGGCATTACTAGGGTGGATGGTCCATAATGGGTCTTGGACAAGACATACACCAATGAAGGGGGTTCGGGGATGACCCTGAGAATCTTATCTTTCCTTCTTCACCTACTCATCCTACTAGTTGGTTGATATACCTACTAGTATTTGTACTAAGAACTAGCATATTCATCCTACTAATGGGCCCTACTGAGGGTAGTCAGGCTTATACCTCTATGCTATTGATGGGATAAGTCCTCTATATACACTCGTTATACTAGAACTCTTACAGTATAAAAAATAGTAGTCAGTTATAACACTAGTAATATCCATACAGAGACAGACTGGATTATAGTAATTATTATTGCTTACTCTTTATAATAAAGTGTCTCAGATTACAACATAAATACATAGGGAATTACAACTTCATGTTGATGTGATGTTTGGGATAAACATAAACAACTTGAGATGTGACAGTTTAGGGACATCCACTTAAGACCCGAAGGTGTAATGTCAGAGCATGGTTATGGGAAAACCAAAGGAAAGTATGAACAATGATGATGCCTTGGGAGTTACAGGTACAGGTACATGCATGAAAATATGTGATGAAAGAAGGATTGAATGATCCATGTACATGAAGGACATTTAATTAGAGCAGTGGTTGTAGTAGTTGTTTAGCCATACATCTGGGTGTAGGGTTTTTCCTTTTTATGGACGTCAACATCATAGAAGTATGATGACAATGCCAGGTTGAAACAAGCATAGACATTCTTGATCAAGAAGACCATGTACTACATAAGAAGATATGTTAGGTGTTGTAAAGAATATAATTTTCCATTAAGGGTGAGTGTTAGATTTAATTATTGTTCTAATGCATTCTTCTATATTATTATTGTTACAATATAAACTTATAGATTTTTTTTAGTTTCTAATGTAAGAGTGAATTGTAGTTGAGTAAGAGTAATTATCCTAAGTTCTTGTGATTATATTTTTTTATCAATCTCATTACTATAAATATGAGATTCTTTTGCATTTAAAACATAAATGGGCTTTAATAAAATATTGTTATCTTGTTTTCTATTTTTGATGCCAATATAAAAGTTAGGAATCATACCAATAATGTTTTGCAGTGTCAAATAGTTCAATTGCTTGGAACTTCAGATTTGATTAATACTAATCAAACAACTATTTCAAGAATAATCAATGTAGAGAACACGTGTATCAAGACAATTCTATGGTGCTTCAAATTTGAATGAATTTGAGGAACAATCAATAAAACATATACATATATAATATAAATTTTATTAACTAACAAAATGATATAAGATACCATATGAATTACATCATTTACCAAATTTCTTAAAATTAAAATAATTTAAAATTTCAATAAATTCATTGGAAATTTTCAAAAAATAAATGTTAAAAATTATAAAAAATCTTTTATTTATAAGTATATTAAAAAAATCTTTATCTATAATATAATATATTGAAATGATATAGAAATTTAATGAAATTATCAAAATGTTCAACTATCAATATATGAATATATTGAAATTACCAAAAGTCACATAACAAAATTTTTTTGCCAATGCTTTTGGAACCAACCAGCTTGGTTCATCATGACGACTAGATATATTGAAATTATTAAAAAAATCAATTATCAATATATAAATACATATAGAAACATTTTTTTTATATTTATTAAGTGATCAAAGTTGAAAATAATTAATATTATTTTGTATTAATGGAGAAATGGTTACACAAGTTGTAACATATCTCCTTAGTTTAGGATTTGTTCCTAGAGTTTAGGAGTTTGGTTGCAACTTCCTGTTGTACTTAATGATGTAATCTTTCATTCATGAATAGTAGAGTGTAAGGAGAGAGTTCTCTTTGTTTGAGTGCAGTCTCTAGGTACAATAATCCCCTATGAGCTGTAACTCCTTCTCTTTCAATTCAAGTCTGATTTTTATCTTGGTATCAGAGCACAGAGTAGGGACAACCTAGAATTTTTTTCCTCTTTAGGGATGCATCCTTGTACATAATTGTAGTGGCGGTGGAGTATATAGAAGATTCATAGGATCAGGTGGACTATAGTAACACCTGTAGCACAGGTCTCAGATGATTGATCATCTCTAAGCACAAGAAAGGGTTGTCGTGATTTTTGACGGGAACAGTCGCGCCATTTTTGAGTGGAGCAAAGCGTTGGCACAGTTTTTTAAAGAACAGTCACGCCACTTGGCATGGTTTTGAGAGGGATAGGCACGTCGACGCACCAGAAATCGCTATTGGCGTGGAAAAGCAAACCATAATCGCACCAATTTCGTATGACGCGTTGATTTTGTTCCTGCCGCAGGTCTTTTGCTGTCGAAGAAGCGTCAGCCTCTTTCTCTTTGGAAAATCTACAAATTTTTCTTTTTTTTTGCAGATCGACCTTGCCTGGTGGTGGCACTTTGAATCTTCAGATCTACTCGGTGGCAGCAAATCGGATTTTCCCGGTGGTGGCGCATTAGAATTCTTGATCTGTTCGGTGGCAGCAGATCGGATTTTCCCGGTGGTGGTGCATTGGAGTTCCTGATTTGTTCGGTGGCAGCAGATCGGACTTGCCCGATGGTGGCACATTGGAGTTCTTGATCAGTTCGGTGGCATCAAATCGGACTTGTCCAGTGGTGGCTCGTTGAAGGTACAATTATTTTTTTTTCCAGCAAAATAGAGGTTCGGATCTAGTATATGGTATTTTTTTGTGACTTGAAAGTGTTTAGTTGTATAGACTTATTCATTAGAGGATTAGAAATTTTATCAGTCCAATATGAATAACAATATAGAATCATACCTCCCCGAGTCTGGAAAACTCGATGGATCGAATTTCACCAACTGGAAATTCAAGATGCACACTTTACTTGAAAGCGCAAATGCATGGTCAATTGTTATAGGAAATGAGGTAAGACCAGGATCAACTGCACAAGAGAAAGATTGGGATAAAAGGGAGACAAAAGTGAAGGTCATATTGAAGATGTCCATCAAGGACAATGTTATCCCACATATTAGAGACTGTAAATCGACCACTGACATTTGTACAACGCTCAAAAACCTATACCAGACACAGAATACAAACTGTATCTTCTCACTCAAAGGTAAGCTGTTTGCATTAAAGATGGAGGAGAATGAGTTCGTCGTTGGATTCATTGCTAGAGTTAAAGATCTGAAGGACAGATTGGGAGATATCAGAGAGAAAGTTTCTGATTTAGACCTGGTCATGATCACGTTGAACAGAATGACTGATGAATACCAGGTGTTCATCTCAGGGCTATCAGCAAGGGAGAAATCCCCTGCGTTTGAAGAGCTGACAGGGATTCTGCTACAGGAAGAAGAGAGACGACAAAATTTGAAATCAAAGAGCAATGACCTTGCTCTGATGGCAAAAAGGAGACAATATAGAGGGAAGCAGCATCAACAACCACAACAGTAGCAACAGAAAGGTGCCAACACATTTCAGAAGAGACCGCTTAAAGGTATGTCTGCTAATAATTTTCCCATCAAGAAATGTTTTTACTGTGGAAAACATGGTCACCATATTAAAGATTGATTCAAGAGGCAGGCAGATGAAGGAAGAAACAAACAGAGAAAACATAACGGTTACTTTGTTGAGGAATAAGAGGACCATAGCCACGAACTTCGACTATTTATAGTTGATTGTGCTCTTTCAGCTTTAAAGGGAGATGAGGAAGACATATGGTATGTCGATTCGGGCGCATCCTCACATATGACTGGTAAGAAGGACTAGTTTGAATTTCTTGAAGAAACTTCATGTTGGTTGGAAATATATTTAGGAGATGATAATGGATATGAGATCAAAGGATATGGTGACATTCCTGTAAAGTTACCTAGAAGTGACATTAGACATCTTAAAAATGTATTGTATGTTCCAGGAATTAAGAAAAATTTGGTTTCTGTCTTAATGATTACTGATCAGGACATGCAAGTTCAATTATTTAAGAATAACCGTGTCATTAAGGATAGCCAGATCAAAACAGTTGCAACAGGAGTGCGCATGGGAAACTTGTACATACTATATGTGAAGAGTATGCCACAACAAGTAATGGTTGTAGCTGGATTGACACCTGAAGATCTCTGGCATTAGAGATTCAACCATCTTAATCTGTAAGACCTCATCCTACTTCAGAGAAAAGGTATGGTTGATGGACTCCCTGTTTTCCATAATGTTAAGCTGGATTGTAATGGATGTGCATTAGGGAAAATGCATAGAGAAGAGTTCCCTTTACATGTTAATAGAAAGGAAAGAGATATTTTAAAACTAGTGCATACAGACATCTGCGGACCTATGCACACTAGGTCATTAGGAGGAGCATATTACTTTATCTTATTTACAGATGATTGCACTAGATTTTCATGGATATACTTTATGAGTAAAAAGAGTCAAGCCTTTCAGTATATTAAGGAGTTTAAATATATGGTAGAAAACTAGACAGGAAAAAGGATAAAAATTCTCCGCTCAAATTAAGGGGGAGAATACAGGTTGGGAGAGTTTGTGAATTTCTGCAAACATCATGGGATTGTGCAACAGTTTACAGTGCCCCACACTCCACATCAGAATGGAGTGGCAGAATGGAAGAACAAAACTCTTGTGGAGTGCGCAAGGAGCATGCTTCAAGGTAAGGGTCTATCAAATGGTCTTTGGGTAGAAGCTATTAACACTGCTGTATATCTAAAGAATAGGAATCCTACTAGATGTTTAGGCTTCAAAACCCCTTTTGAAGCATTTTTTGGATTCAATCCAGCAGTGAGTCATTTAAGAATATTTGGGTCAAACGATTATGCTCATATACCTAAGGCAGATAGGAAGAAGTTAGATCCCAAAGCCTTGAAATGTATATTTGTTGGATATGGCACTGAGTTCAAGGCATATAAGTTATTAAATCCTGTGACTCACAAGGTTTTTGCAAGCAAAGATGTCATATTTCATGAACAAGTTGAAGAAGGAGAGGATGAATCTAACAGTGATTGGCACATTCCATTGCTAATGGAAGAAAACAATGAGGAAGATGAAGAGCAGGAGCAGAAACAAGAAGAAGAGGTAACATGTAATCAAGCAATCCTAGAAAATGCAGAAATAGACAGAGTTAAGGTAAGTCCCCTACCAAGGAGATCAAGTAGGAAGACTCAATTATCTTCTAGATTGAAAGACTATGCATTAATGTCAGAGATTGTAAACATTGTAGAACCTACAAATTATGAGGAAGAAAGTAAATCTGATGCATGGAGGGCTACAATGTATGATGAAATATAAACAATAAATAGAAACCATACTTGGGATTTGGTTGAATTGCCTGAAGTTAAAACCCCCATAGGATGCAAATGGCTATATAAACCAAAAATAAATGCAGATGGGAGTATAGAGAAACTTAAAGCTAGACTGGTAGCAAAGGGTTACTCACAGCAAGAGGGAATAGATTTCGATGACACCTTTGCTCCTGTAGCCAAATTAAACACCATTAGAATGCTAATTTCCTTAGAAACAAAACATAAATGGCAGCTACACCAGCTAGATGTTAAGTCTGCATTTCTGAATGGTGACTTGAAGGAAGAAATTTATTTAGTACAGCCTGAAGGTTTTGTGAAAAAGGGACAGGAACATCTTGTGTGTAAACTGAAAAAGGCACTTTATGGTTTAAAACAAGCACCCAGGTCATGGTATGAGAAAATTGACTCATTTTTTGTACAACATGGCTTTCATAGGAGCTTGAATGATCCAAATCTTTATACCAAGTTTAATAAACAGAGGCAATTTATTTTGATTTCTTTGTATGTAGATGATATGATCATAACAAGGAATGCTAACAATCTGATCAAAGAAATCAAACAACAAATGTCACAAGTGTCTGAGATGAAAGATGTCGGAAACCTTCATTATTGCTTGGGATTGGAGGTATGGAAGGATTCTGGACAAACTTTTCTTACTCAAGGGAAGTATGCCAGGAACTTGCTGGAAAGGTTCATAATGGAGCAGTGCAAGTTAGCAACAATACCATTACAACAAAATTTAAAGTTGAGCAGTGACGATGGTACTAAAGAGGTGGATGCCACTATGTACAAACAACTAGTTGTGAATTTGATATATCTGACTACAACTAGACCAGATTTGGCATATTCTGTTAGTGTGTTGAGTCAGTTCATGTCAAAACCACTCGAAAGTCACTGGGTCGCAGCAAAAAGTGTGTTGAGGTATCTTAGTAGCACTAGTAATTATGGAATTTTGTACACTAACACTTCGGATGTTATTCTAGCAGGTTTTTCAGATTCTGATTGGGCAAGTAACTTGGATGATCGAAGATCTATCACAGGTTACACATTCAGCATTGGATCCAGGGTCATAGCATGGAGCAGCAAAAAGGAGAGCACTGTAGCTCTATCTTCATGTGAAGCTGAGTACCAAGCATTGTGTGCAGCCACATGTGAAGCTATCTGGTTGAGAAGACTTCTCAACGATGCAGGAGAAGAGTAGAAAGAATCAACTATTATCAAAACTGACAATCAGAGTACCATCAAGCTTGCATACAATCTAGTCTTTCATAAAAATACCAAGCATATCGATAATCAGATTCATTTTGTTCAAGAGAAACTACAGTCAAAAGAGATATGTGTTGAATATTGTAAAACTTGTGATAACATGGCTGATATTTTTACTAAGCCTCTTGGGCATGTAAAGTTTGAATTATTTAGAGGGATGCTTGGAGTTCAGGATACTCCCTTTCTCCATTAAGGGGAGGAGTCGAAAATAGTTCATATTTTTCTGTATTAATGGAGAAATGGTTACAAAAGTTGTAACGTATCTCCTTAGTTTAAGATTTGTTCCTAGAGTTTAGGAGTTTGGTTGCAACTTCCTATTGTACTTAATGATGTAATCTTTCATTCATGAATAGTAGAGTGTACGGAGAGAGTTCTCTTTGTTTGAGTGCAGTGTCCAGGTGCAGTACTCACTTGTGAGCTGTAACTCCTTTTTCAATTCAAGTCTAATTTTTATCTATCAAATCATTTTTCATTATCAATATTTAACTATTTGTTTAAAAATTAGATTAATAATAATAACCATTTAAAAAAACTACTAAATAATAATAATATATTATTGAAATTATAATTAAATACATAATTTTTGTTTAAATGAAAAATTATTATGATATTTTTAAAACATCATTAATAATATTAAATGTTATATTTTATATTTTTTTATAAGTTTTTCGGATTAATCACATATAATTTGTTGTTCTACGATTTTAAACCATCTAATTTTGATATTTCTTTTTATGTTTATATAATCTTTAATTTTACCTTTTCCCTTAATATTTTTTCCGTTACGAAAATTTGTAGTTTTATGATTATAGTTATATTTGATATTCTAGAGATAGTATAAGATAATACTTTTATAATGAAAATTTCAAAAAAAAAATTGTTGAGAAGATTTATTGGCACGGAAAATTAAATAGTTTGTTTGTTGTATTTTTATTAATTATCTAATTTGTGCGATAATATAATAATTTTTATTGATATAGTTATATTTATTATCTAATTTGTGCAATAATATAATAATTTTGATTGATATAATTATATTAATATCTAATTTGTCCCATAGTATAATAATTTTTATTTTTTAAAATATTTGGAGGAATTCACAATTAAGTTAATTTCATATTCTAGAGAAATCTAATGAGATTTGAATTTGAAACCTCTTTAAACATAATATTTGATCTAAAAAGAATCGCCAACACATGGAGGTTAACTATGGTTAACTATATAGTGAAAACATTTTAATTATGTAAATTACGCAATTCAGGCTTACTGATTTGAAAAACAATAGATTAAAAGGAAAATAATTTCCGTAATTAAACTAAAGTTAACAAAAAAAACAACTTCGAATCGTCAAACTATCATTTGAACAGCAATGAAAAAACATAGGTCTTAATTTCAACCATACATATTTTGATATATTTTGATAAAACCTTTTTGCACTTCGATGGACTTTTCCGACCTTACTGGAATGAGACATGTCTATATGACATTGACATTCGAATGGTTCGGCATGTCTAGAAGAAAGTAACGTTCTATTGTTACATTGAGACTGAGAAGTGACCGGAAATAAGAAGAAAAGGTCTGCAATAGACCATGTCCAATACGGTTGTTGTGAAGAGTTCCAACTCCAATCATTAAACAACGTGTCGTATTTCCAAAATTTCGGAGAATGGAAAATTTCAACTTTCTCTGTCCAATAAAAAAACATAAAGTACTCCATTATTAAATTTTTCATTTAATTTTATTTGAATTTTGTAAAATATTTATTTAAATTGTAATTTTGAATTATATAAGCGGTATATAAGTTATTTTGATGATTCAAAGATGTTTAAATTTATGAATTTGCGAAGTTTTCTTAATTTGCTTTCAGAATTTGAGGATCTTAAATCAATAGATATAATTAAAAAACATTTTAAATAAAAAATTAAAATTGGATGAAAATTGTTTCACTCAGTCGTAATCAAAATTTCCACAATATATAATAATCAAACAAGTACTTTTAAATGAAGGGCGGCACAATTTTGTTTGGAAAATAATTACAATTCATGCAAACTTTTGAAAAAATATTGCAGAAATTCGAGTAATGGCTGTCAAATTTCAGGATTTCAAGTGTGTTCGAGTTTTGTAGGATGCATTTATTCTTACTATTAGATTTTTTAACATAAAAAGTGACTCGAAAAATAGTTTTCTTGCGGATATTGTGGTGACAGTCTTAAATAAAATTTATAATACTTGAGGCGAGAGATTCATTCTATACCTTAGTATGAATAAATGTTTAAATTTCTTTATCCTTAAGTATTTTTTTTAAATTAAAAATTATATTCTAGATAGAAAATAATGTCTATTATAATAAAACAAAAACAAATATACTATAAATAATTAACAATAAAAATGTGTAGATAAACTAGTTTAAAGTCGATATTACCTAATTTATATCAATATAACACATTAATCTATATTACCTAATCTATATAAATATAACACCTTAAAATTTTCACTCGAAAAAATTTGATAATGTACTAAAAATAAATCAATGCCCATACCTATAGTAGTTAGACAACGCTGCTAATTGTGGAAATTCTTCCAAAACAAAATGACCGTAGAGGAGGCAAATTTAAATATGATAAAGACCAAGATTAGGGTTTGCTTGATCCCTACTCTACTATTTCCGCTAAGGGTGTAATACGTCACTTGTGCCATGAACACGAAAGAGAGCTTGAGCAAGTCCTCCCCATTATTACATCATTTGCTATATATAATAATAACACCACCGTCAGAGCTCAACGTTCACCCCACCCACGCAACGCACAGCAAATTGCAGAAAGGAAGCAGGGGTTGCAGGAGAAAGGAAGCAGAAGAAGTAGGGCATATAGGGTTTCAGGAGATACCGGCGTCCACAACAAAAGCCATGGAGAGAGAGGCAGAGGAACTCCAGTTACTCGACGGCTTCGGCATCGTGAAAGAGGCATTCAACTTCCTGAGCTTCTCGCGCAGAAAATTAGTGTGGGCTCTTACCTTCACGCTACTTCTTCCCCTCTCTTTTGTAACTCTAGGTCTCAACCTCATCTCCGGCCGCCTGTTCATAAAATTCAATGAGAGGGAAACGTATTATACGATGGAGGCCAACAATCTCTCCCGCGAGAGAACTCTACGTGAACTCACCTCGGAATGGAGCGAATTTCTCGTGTTCGTAACGGTATACGGAGCCTTCGTTTTTGCCTTGCGGATGCTGTCGACGGCGGCTGTGGCGTGCACGGTCGCCTCCAAATACAGGGCCAACACCAACGAATTGCAACTCTCATACGCGAGAATTCTGAAAGTCTACATTCCCAGGGTATGGAAACGTCTCGCAGTAACTTTCTACTCCATTTTCATAATGTCGCTCATGGCGGTTCTACTGGCCCTAATGTTCCTGCTCATCATCTTCTTCTCCGCTGTGATCAGAGTGGAAGGGGATCACAAATGCAATTGGGGAACTTTTCTTTTCGGTGTAATTCTTGCCCTCGTTTTCGTTTGCCTGGAACTGTATATAAGCACAGCGTGGAGCCTAGCCAGCGTTGTGACGGTGTTGGAGGACGAGTGTTACGGGATTGACGCCATGCAGAAAAGCAGCGATCTCATGAGAGGAAAGCAGACCACTGTCGCGCTGCTCGTTTTTCTTTACTTCATATTAACTCAAGTGATTGTAAGGGTTTTCTGGTATGCAGTTGTTGAGGGGCGTGGCCGTGGCGTCGGAACGGCGACTAGAGCTGTGTATGGGGTGCTCCTCGTTGGATTGCTCTGTTTTGTTAATTTGATGGGTTTGTTGACACAGAGCGTGTTTTACTTTGTCAGCAAATCTTACCACCATGAGAGCATATATGATAATTTCTCTTTGGAAGTCTAAAAGTAGGCAGCCACGGACCCTTGGATCCCAACAGTATTCAACCGGAGAAACTACATGCAAAAGTGTAAGAAGTCTGACTATATATAATTTTGTGTATACATGCTCTTTGCTTTTGCAATGGTAGTGAGGGACTCTGAGCTTATGTTTATTCCCAATATCTAAATATTGGGGATATTGGGAATCATATGGATATGGGTATGGGTGAGGTTAATTATTTGACAGGGTTTATGTTTATGTGATTTTATGAGCTTATGTTTATTTTTGATATCTAAATATTGGGAATCATATGGATATCATATGGATATGGATATGGGTGAGGTTAATTATTTCACAGGGTTTATGTTTATGTGAGGGAATTAACTATTTATATAAAGATACATAAAGATAAAGATGTTTAGTGAGGGATAATATTTTTTATTTTATATTATTTTATTTTTTGTGAGGAAATTTATTTCTTTATTTTGGAGTTGTTTCTATTTTTTTACAGTGTAGGAAATTTATCATAATTTAGTTGTTCAACCAGCAGCTAGAACAACCATTTCTAGTTGCTATCATCACTCTTATTCAAGCAAAACCACCACACCTGAAATAACTAGATAATGGTAGAGAAAGGTTTCCACTCCTACCAGATGCCTCTTAGTCTTGGGACATTAACCTGTTTCCTTAAATCCAAACAAGATGCACTTTTAACCAAACAACAGCAGTTTTCAAACATAGTAAAGGCCCATTAAAAATTAAAAATTATTTCTATTATAATTAAAATAAAAAATTATATTTTGCTATTTTTAAAATTTATATAACAATAATAATAACCTCTCTCCGATGGAATATTTAAAGTCTCATATATTACAAAATACTAAAAGGGTAAAGTCAAATGGTAATATGAATTTTATGCTAATTGATGCCATTGTGCAAGCTAAAACTATATCACAGACATTGTGCAGTGGCAAATATTCAATTGCATGGTGCTCCAGATTTGACTAATGCTATTTAGATGACTATTCAAAAATAATAAAAAATAAGAACACATGTATGATGGCAATGCGATGGTGTTTTAAATTTGATGAACATTTAAGAATAATCAATATAAACAAACACATGTATGATGACAATGCGATGATGTTTTAAATTTGATGAATATTTAGGAATAATCAATATAAAGAACACATGAATAATGACAATTTGATGGTGTTTTAAATTTGACTAAGTTTATAGTCAATTCCCTGGTACTCAGAATTTGAGTAATGCTATTTGGATGGCCATTCGAGAATAATCAATTTAGGGAAGATAGGTATGATCACAATAACATGATGTGTCAAATTTAACTAAATCTATTTATGACTATTGAGAAAAAATCAATGCAAGACCCGCATGTCTTGTATAAATTATATTACTTGAAAACGATATTAGATACCATATAACTATATAATTTGCAAATTATATTAGTTGAAAACGATATTAGATACCATACACGTATATTATTTGCAAATTATATTGGTTGAAAACGATATTAGATACCATATAAGTATATTATTTGCAAATTATACTAGCTGAAAACGATATTAGATACCATATAGTATATTATTTGCAAATTATATTAGTTGAAAACAATATTAGATACGATATAAGTATATTATTTGCAAAGTTCGTTGAAGTTTAAAATATTAATATTTAAACAATTTATTTTTTAATTTAAAAATTTCTGTTAAAAATGTATATAATATATCAATAAATTTATAAAAATAGTTTTTTGAATAATAGTTTTTTAAATTTTCAAAAATATCATTACGAAAAATTAGATTTTTTTGGTTCTTATGTTTGGTTTATAATGATATATTGAAATCGTTCACGAGATTTAATGTACGAACAACATTTTTTTATAGTTTCCCTGTAATAAAAATATTACATATTTTTATGGTATCAAATAAATTCTTTCACTATAATTTTTTCTGACTAAATTTTGGTAAGAATTTTAAAAACATAAGTCTAAGTTGTTTAATTTTTAGAATTTGAGTGCTCTATGAGATTTTTTTAGGGTGTTGACTCCACTTTAAAAGATGTATTTTAAATAACAAAAAATCACATTTTTTTTAAATTATTTTGTTGCATTGTGATGAAAATGTCTATTTCATCTATAAGTTAGACCACCCCTATCTTTATTATTAAAAAAATCGATGAATAATAATAAAGACCCATTAAAACTAAATATATTTACTTTCATAAATATATTTTGTAAATTGCTTATTATGTCAAAAATAAGAATTATAATAGTATTTTATACATGAAAAAATTTATATTTCATTTTATTAATCTAATTTTATTTTATTTTTTTTGGTTTCATTTATATTTATAGAAAATTTGAGGTATTTTATATTATAAATTATGTATTAATATCCAAGAAATAATATAAGTAATAGTTTTCCTTTCTTAATATATTAGTTGTAATGAAACATATAGAAAGCCAATGTGTTTGGTAAGATGGATTATTAGAGAAAGATATACGACTTACTAAAATATGATGTAAATATATGAAACATAGAAAAAGAAGCTTAAAAAATATTAGCTCAATTATCTCAAAATTTTACTTTTTAAAGATTTCTAGAGGTGTTATAATGAAAATACCACATTGACTTGTTTGATATAGCAAAATCCTATGATCATAGTTTTAATTCTAGCTACTACAAACCATGTGCTTTAAAAATGATAATGAACCAATAATGATACTCTACTTCAAGCAGAGACCTCATTTTACAATCAATATAAGTCAAGATTTGATTATCCCAAGAGTGGGTTTTATATATATCTATATATATATAATATATATATTAAATATATAATATAATATATATACAATATATATAGATATGAGACAAGAGGTACAATTGTAATGTAATGGTAAAATGTCAGCATGGGGTAGCTCAAGTGGCAATGGCCGTGGAAATGAAGTCTCAACAAATCGGAGATCTTGTGTTTGATTCTTGTGCTACCATCCCCGGAAATGGGGTGAATAACGGACATGTAAAAACTCAAAAATGAGAGGGTCTTACAAAGCTTACAAAAAAAAAATAATGTAATGGTAAAATGAAATGTTTAGTTTAACAAAATAATATACCAATATAATTTAATAACTCAATACATATGTCTTATTTAAGGGGTATTACGATTAACGTGGGGCTTGTATAAAGCTTTACATGGCTCTCCATTTCAAACAATGGTTGTCATCAACATATTTTTTCATGTGTTTTCACTAATTTTTTTTGTGTGGGTCTACCTAAAGTTATGTATAGTGGGTCACTTGAAATTTGAGTAAATCTGAAAGGAGATAAGCGCAAACTACAATTAAGGAAGATGATTTTCTTCTTTTCACTCAAAATTTTTTACCCATGGCAATGCCATAATCATCCCAAGTCTTATTGTTTCTTTTAAACTTTGTCTTTGTTAGTACATTTTTTGTTTTGAGACATATTATGGAGCTCAAAATTATCGTAATAATATTTTTAGACCAGAAGGAATTTTATTATATACAAGCATTCCCTTATGATAAATAAACATCATTTTATGTGATTTTATGTTGATCCTCAGGTCAGATTTTAATATGATTATAGCCAAAAAAATCCATCCATGAACAAAAATATTTCACTTCCCGAACACTCCTAAAAAATTTGATCGATGATGGGTGTGGGGAAATTTTCTTTTGGAAAATGTTTGTTTAGATTTGAAAAATTCATGCATGTCTTGAAAGTTCCTTGCTTCTTATATACAAGAACATGATCAGAAACTAGTTCAATAACAAGAACCAAGTTGATGAATCCTACCTTAAGTGGCTTCTCTACCTCTACCTTTTTTATTCAAACTTTTCTTAGATTAACCAACCAAATATTTTTCCTAAAATGTTGTCATTATCATATGTTTTGATTTCATGTTCTACAATTATGGGATGAATTATGGGCATTTATTCATATTTCCCAGTGTAAACATAATGGAATTTAAAAAAAATGCAATCCAAATAAAAATCTCTTTAGGATAACAATGAAAATGAAGGAAAATGATCTTCACCACATTGAGGCTTCAAGAGATGTTGATCAATATTGTTTTAGAAAAATTTTCAATATTTTCATCAGCATACACAAAGGGTGATACCGATGGATTCACAGAACAATCCTCACCTTATAGCATGGTTGACTGATATTCGCCATTTTATACCCTAACAAGATTATGGAGGTAAGAAGATGTATGGTGTACATCCTCCCAAGACCTTGCGAGACTAGGAATCACCTTGATAATTGAGTTATCATAAGGTAAACTTGTACCTAAGCAATCATTTGGTAGGGAAAATTAGGTAGGCCATATACGCATCGTAAGTTGATCCAATTATTCCATATGGAAAGGAATTATATCAAATTATGTAAAGGAACTCAAAATAATTTGTTAAATAACATATGATACAATTAAATGAATAACAATAAGTAGAAGGATACAATAACACCCATACATCATCAAAGTAAAAAATCATAACTTAACATATTCAAGAAACTAGAATTGAGGTCATTAGTTTAGTGAACCTACTATAATTAGAGTTAATGTAACTAATAGGGGGAAAAAATTAAAAGTTCTCATCAATTAAAGATACATCCCAAACCATAGATCATTTATGTTCTTTTTTGATTTATCAATTAGATGTAAAATAGATCTTATAGGTGGAACTAGGTCATTCAGGCAATAAATGATCTAATTTATTGTAATTATATTTCCTTCATGAGGAAAAAAAGGGACCCAAAATAGTGTGGAAACTCCAACTTGCCTAGTTTGAAAATAACTACATCTAAATAGAATATTGTAATTAGGCTTAGCATCAACTATTTTCACTTCAATGGAAAAGAAAATTCCTTCTAACTAAATGAGAAAAGAGGAAATAATCCCATGAGTCAAAAAGGAATGACCATTTAATGTCATTAATAATATGGCAGATGGAACCAATGTAGGAGATCCAATGGCTTTCCAACATGATAATGACATGACACATGTTGAAGCTTCCATATTCATGACCATTCTAAAAATATACTTCACATGGTAGGTAACTTGAATATGAAAGGATAAGTGTGGAGGAAGATGCAAAATAATGTTAGATGTATCAAACATAATCATTTGCTAATTCTTTGGATCAATGACCATAATGGAAAATAGTAGTGAACTCTTTTATGTTGGGTATGTCTAGATCACTTCTACGATAGACATAATGCATAAATTTTGGGCCAAATATTTCACAATGGAATAAATCTGATTTCCCTTGGCATTTGGGTTATGGGTCGACCTCTTAAGCATATCATTTCATATATGTCACACTATATCAACCACATGATCTATGCTTTAGGAGCTTCATTACCCTTCAAAGACTCAAGGATCTCATAATTATGATCTTGAATTAAAAGATTTACCTTTGCTTTGAGCATGTAAATGTTTACTAGAATGTCCTCTTGATTGACGCCACCTTGGCTTCCCCCTTACTGATATCTAGGGTTATTTGAACTACCAACAAGACATGGCTCCTTTTTGATGCTTGGAATGTGCCCACTACTGGAATAGTCATTAACGAAGGGAGACAACTTTATTGTGATCCCCAATTAGACTCCATCTCATTTGGAATGGTAATCTTTGATTGATATGTGGCTGCCTTTTCCACTTTAGGGTAAGGGTTTCTTATGTGAACTACAAACTATATCTACAGTTAATGCAATTTTCCTATCCTTACCTTTGCAACTATCTTGATTTACAGGGAATAATAATTCTTCAAGGATCATGGAGAATGATATAAAAATAATTTTTCATTAACCATAAGAGATATTTTTAACGATTGTAAACTTACCAAGATATTGACGCATTTTACAACCATGAAATAAATTGTGAATCTCATTAACATCACGCAATTAGTAATGAGAGAATTTAGTCATTCTCATAAATATAAAAAAATGCACTACACTCATGTGTTCCGAGCATTAAAAATAACCAAATTCATATTCAAGTACAAGTGCAAGAAATCAAATGCGGAAGTAGGAGATATATAAAAATATTTATAGCATAAAAGGACATGTATAAGCCAAATGTTGGAACAAGAAACTATCAAAGCATCACATTCAGATACGTTATTGTTGGATAAAAATACAAGAACGGAAAAGAGTTACTTTTATGTTAAAAACATTATATAAGGTTAAGACTTCCAATTTCGTGAGTCATTTAGTTCTTTAAAAGTTCGTATGGAGAAGTTGTCATTTCATTAAGTCATAATGGTTTATGGTAAACTATTTTTTTTGTAGAGGTAAATTCAAGTGAGTGAAATATGGGGAAAAGGTATAGGTTTATATGATGTAATTGTGCAGGGAAGTGTTAGTGTCGGTATCTTCATCCCTCCATTAGTGATCATGATGCAGGAGAATCTGATTCAGAGGAAAAATCTTCTGATTTATTCCATAAAAAAATCAAAAAAATCTACAAGCAAAGAGTGAGATCCTTAGCCTGCTGTTTTCCATGTTTTTTAGTTAAATTTAGAAATAGAATATGCCATCTTTTCTAGATAGAATAAGGCATACTAGATTAGTGTTGAGAAAAAAAGAGGAAAAGCTAAGATTACCATGTATTGCTAATTTCTATATATAATTGCTTTTGTAATAAGGCAGCTAGAGATAAGAAGGAAAAAGATGAAAAACTCAGCTGCTAAGTAGGAAAGGTTTCTTTTCAGGTAAGAGTCTAGAATTAGAATTTTCTTTTATGCATGAAAAAAAAATAAGTGTCTTGGTCCAGGAATAGGAGCGCGGACCTGTGTAAAGAAATTTGTTTTAGCTGTGTAAAAGGAGGAACCCGCGCTGTTCATAAGGGATTGATTGAATAAAGACAATATAGATGTGTGTTTTAGAAAAAACCGGCGGTGCAATTTTATGTGTATATGCCTGTAAGATACAATTGAATACCGTGTGTATACTGTCAATTGTTTATTGGTATGCATGTAGAGTTAAATTGAAGGTTGTGCGGTCTACTGAGAGACTGTGTTAAAATATGTATACCGTGGCTGCTTAACAAACTAGTTCCTTGCATTGTCCAGTCGATTCCAAAACGCTGTCATTAAATCATCCACTGTGTTTATCGGTAATACCATATAGCGTGGTGAGGTTCATTTAATTACGGTGTGTATTGTATTGATTATGGGAAGGTCGAGCGGGATTTAAATCGTATGAGTGATAAAACAGTGAAATACATGTGCTTTGTCCATTTCATATACAATACGTTGCTGTCATGATTTAAAAGCTTTCCATTATTGCACAGGTAGAGATTTCATCACTGATGACCTTACGGAATTAGGAAAAGACCACACTGGAGACATAGAAGATATTGCAACCAGATTTGGAAGATTGTCATTGGAACCAGCAAGCAGTCCATCATTAGTGGTATCAGAGCCAGCAATTGGCGGTGAAGTAAATCTCAGGAGCAGTAGAAGGATGGCTTTCAGGGTTGGAAGAGGACGAGGATGTGGATGTGGTGGAAGAGGATGACATGCTGGGGATGTCGAATTGAGAGAAGATGTAGAGGAGCTGCGAGCTAGGTTGGATGCACTAACCTCCGGCAGGAATATAGATGATCGAGACGTGAGCGAGCCCGAAGCTGAAGCTACTGAGGAGGAAGCAGTAGAGGTTTCTCCTGAGATGAAGATTTTTCAGTCAGTGATGAAATCCACACCAGGCCATGGAACTAGTTAGTACCAGTATATCAAGGAGGAATAAATCGAGAAGAGCTGATTGACTGTATTAACAGCATGGAGAAATTCTTCGATTATGAAGAAATGGAAGAGGAGAAGAAAGTCAAGTTTGTTGTCACCAAGTTAGTTGGTGATGAAGTGCTCTGGTGGGATGGTGTACAGGCGGAAAGGAGAAGATAGGGCAAGCAACCAATCAAGAACTGGAGCACGATGGTAGCAAAGCTTAAAGGTAAATTCTTACCCAGTAACTATCAACAGACATTGTTTAGGCAAATGCAAAATCTCAGGCAGAGAGCTTTGACAGTAAAAGAATATACAGAAGAGTTCTATAAGGTGAGTATAAGAGCTGGAGAAGCCCAAGACACAGCTGAGAGAGTGGCTAGATATATGAATGGCCTCAGAATGGACATTCAGGATGAAATAAGTCTACTGTCTCCAAAAACAGTAGAGGAAGCCTATCAGATAACACTGAAGGCTGAAGAAAAACTCATAAGGAAGTAGTCTGCCAGGGGGAGAGGGACTTTCAGAGGGAAAGGAAGTCAAGGTGGTAGAGGAAGGTCTACAACACCTAAAGATGGAGCTAGCAGTAACTCAACCCCACATGCATATAGAGGAGGTGATGCAAGAGGCAGAGGTAGTTTTTACAGAGGAAGAGGAGACAGAGGAAGAGGCAGAGAAATAAGATGTTACAGGTGTAACAAATCGGGACACAGAGCTTTTGAGTGTCCAGAGAATGCAGAAGTAAGGCAGAGAAATGCAATTGTTGCTCCAGCTGAGGGAGAGGCACTAGTGACAGCAGTACCAGAAGAGGAGAACACACCAGAGAAAGGAGAATCTCTGGTACTTAACAAAGTTTTGATTAAAACAAAAAAGGAGGTGACTGAACCGCCGCAAAGGAAAACTCTGTTTAGGACAGTATGCAAAGTTCAAGGGAAATGTTTCCAGATGATCATTGATAGTGGCAGCACTGACAACTTGGTTTCTACAGAGGTAGTGGAGAAATTGAAGGTGAAAACAAGGAGGCACCCAACACCGTATAAGGTGTCATGGTTACAAAAAGGACATCAGCTACTGGTAAGTGAACAGTGTGAATTAGAGTTTCAAGTGGGCAAGTACAAGGATAAAGTTGTTTGTGATGTGATGCCTATGGACGGGTGTCACATATTGTTGGGGAGGCCTTGGCAATATGACAGAGTAGCCATGCATGATGGAAAAAGAAACACCTACAAGTTTGAGAAAGATGGTGTTAATCATACATTACTGCCACTACCAGAAGAAGGCGGACCGGGACAGAAGACAGATCCAAAAACTCTGCTACTTGGAGGAAAGGAGTATTTGAAGCAGATGAA
>APFE031303526.1:25641-129061 GCA_000404065.3 Pinus taeda | reverse complement strand
TGCCACCTGGTGTGGGAATATCACCAATTTTTAATGTTGCAGACTTGTATAAATATGAAGATAAAGCTACAGATGATGCAATACAGGATCAAGAGACTACAGAGGTTAATTGGGTAAAACAGCTGCCCACAGCAAGGAATTTACAGCCAGAAAGAATTCTAGACAAGCAGGTGCACAAGAAGACAAGGAGACGAGAATACTTCCAGTATCTGGTCAAATGGAAAGGACAGCCAATCACTGAAGCTACTTGGGTCACAGAAGATGTTCAACAGAAACTGGGCAAATCTATAGACCAGCTCATGGACAGGAGCCCATGAAGATTTTTGTCCTCGGGAGTCTGATGCAGGAGCATCTGATTCAGAGGAAAAATCTTCTGATTTATTCCATAAAAAAATCAAAAAAATCTACAGGCAAGGAGTGGGATCCTTAGCCTGCTGTTTTCCATGTTTTTTAGTTAAATGTAGAAATAGAATATGCCATCTTTTCTAGATAGAATAAGGCATACTAGATTAGTGTTGAGAAAAAACGAGGAAAAGCTAAGATTACTATGTATTGCTAATTTCTATATGTAATTGCTTTTGTAATAAGGCAGCTAGAGATAAGAAGGAAAAAGATGAAAAACTCAGCTGCTAAGTAGGAAAGGTTTCTTTTCAGGTAAGAGTCTAGAATTAGAATTTTCTTTTATGCATGAAAAAAAAATAAGTGTCTTGGTCCAGGAATAGGAGCGCAGACCTGTGTAAAGAAATTTGTTTTAGCTATGTAAAAGGAGGAACCCGCGCTGTTCATAAGGGATTGATTGAATAAAGACAATATAGATGTGTGTTTTACAAAAAAACCAGCGGTGCAATTTTATGTGTATATGCCTGTAAGATACAATTGAATACCATGTGTATACTGTCAATTGTTTATCGGTATGCCTGTAGAGTTCAAATTGAAGGATGTGAGGTCTATTGAGAGACTGTGTTAAAATATGTATACCGTGGCTGCTTAACAAACTGGTTCCTTGCATTGTCCAGTCGATTCCAAAACGCTGTCATTAAATCATCCATTGTGTTTATCGGTAATACCATATAGCGTGGTGAGGTTCATTTAATTACGGTGTGTATTGTATTGATTATGGGAAGGTCGAGCGGGATTTAAATCGTATGAGTGAGAAAATAGTGAAATACATGTGCTCTGTCCATTTGATATACAATACGCTGCTATCATGATTTAAAAGCTTTCCATTATTGCACAGGTAGAGATTTCATGACTGATGAGCTCAGGGAATTAGGAAAAGACCACACTGGAGACATAGAAGATATTGCAACCAGATTTGGAAGATTGTCATTGGAACCAGCAAGCAGTCCATCAGATCAAATTTCTCCTTTTTCATGCATATTAGGTGTCCCATCTGATCAGTTTCATTCCATTAGTTCATGGATCAATTGATGGTAGTGGTTTATTGTCAATTTCCCTCATGGCATTCACCTGTTGGCCTATTTTTACATGTTTTAGGTCATTTACTGTCATTTGGTTTCATTTCATTTACAAAAGTTAGTTTTAAGGTTTTAGTATCACTAGGTCTAGGGTTTGCCAGCATGGTCATCCAAAACTCAATAAAGGGTCAATAGGCACATGAGGAGGTTTTATAAGTTCATAAAATCATAAATTTCACTAATGATATGCCCAATAAATGGTTTTTACCTCAAAGCTCTATTTTGAGCTGAAAACAGAGTTTTTTTTATTTTATGTATAGATTTTATGTAATTTAAAGTGTTTCTATATGTAATAAGTTCAAGAATTTCCCTTGGTCACCTTGCCAACTCCAGCGACTACAAAAAAAAAAAAGCATTAATGCATCAGTTCATCAATTAATTAAGAAATTCCACACTTCAAATGATAAATAGAGTTTTTAAGCAAAAGTGACTATGACATTATAAAAGTGGGTTTGAAATAACGAAAAATCAAAATTCATCCATATATAAAGTGAAAACATGCTAGTCATCTATTTAATTGTGCAAGACATCCTAGAAGAGCTAAAATTGCGATTTGGAGGCAAATTGAGCAAAAGAAGGTGAAAACCTTGTTTCTCTAGCAAATCTGCCTGGCGCTATGCATCAGAAGCAGTGCACTGTGCATCACACTAGCGCTATGCATCTGCGGGTTTCAACCAGTGCAAATTTACAAGGGCATTTCATATCAGGAGGGTGCTGTGCATCCGGAGGGCATTAGGCCCAATGCGTTGCGCATCAGTCAAGAAAGTGCCAAAACCATTCCAAATCGCCCAAAACTCTCAACAACAGTGCATTTCTCTCCTACAAGTAAGTTCTCATTGGTCTTGAGCTGAATTTGGTCTTCTACATGTTTTCTTCATAAGTTTTGCATCTTGAAAATCAAACCCTAGCTTGTCTTCATAAATTTCCATTTCATTGTAAAACATTCACTCCATAACCAAAACCAACATCATTTTCCCCTTTTCTATATTTCATTGCCCTAAATTAATCCATTAATTCCATTTTCCCTATCCCACTCCCCTAATACAACTCATTCCCTTCATCAAACCCTAAGTCCCTCTCAAGACCCTAATTTCCCAAAACCTTTCCCTTCATTCCCCAACTCCATTCTACATTGTAAAATCTCTTCATACTCATCTCCCTTGTCCTATTATCATTTTCCATCATATCATCATCACATTACTTCCCTAAGATAGGCACCATGTCAAGAAACAATAAATCAAGTTATGAAGAAGAAACACTTAGTGACAGCTCAAGGGAAAGAAAAGTATAGCCTAGGAGACCTCGCAAGGGTGGAAAAATTATTAGAGAGGAACCTTTTAGCATGATTGAACTCCTTGCTTGCCCTCCTGCTACCACATTTTTCAGATATCAATCTTGCTTTGAGTTTTGTGAGATGGTTGAGAGGGTTAGGTATCATCATGGGCTAGCAAGGAAATTTGTCATAAACATGGAGAATAATGTGGTGCACCTTGCTACAATCAATTTCACTCTTTCACCAGCTATTATTGCAGAAGCTACTAGAATTCTAGATGTAGGGAAAAATTGGAACAAAAGGAAGAATATTAGCAAGCAACATTATGAACCATATATCAAGGCCAAATATCATGGTAAACTTAGCAGGGTGTTTCCTTGCAAGTTCTTGGAGGACCGGTATGTTCCACTCATGAAACTTATCATCAAATACTTCACACGTGAGGGTAGGTTCTCCAGACTCTATGCCTACCATATCATATTACTTATGCACTTCACCAGGGTTAGAATGATGAGCATTCCATATTTCATCTATAAAAACATAGAGAGGATGACTGTGATTGCAAACAAAAACCATACCCACAGCAACTCAACAATATTTATCACTTTGTTGTCATCAAAGTTGTTGTTTTGCATCAACTCACTTAGTTGGGAGTGTCATGGGAAACTTTCATTTCCCATGAAAGCTTCAAGGGGCCTCAAATTTTTGTAGATCCTGAAGAGGAAGGTGAACCTTCCGGGGAACAAAAAGAGCTTGAAAGAAAAACTAAAGAGGCTCATATTCCTACATTTGTAACTTATGAAAGAGGCACTAGGATGCTTTTTGCAGCTGCTAAACAAGTACTATCTCCACCAGGGGTGGAAGGGGTCTCATTTTCTTCACCAAACCATAGGAAAATAATATCTTCACCAGGGGTGAAAGGGGCTTTGCCTTCTTCTTCAGCTGAACAGGTACAGGACAAAGACAAAGGAAAGCAACAAGTGCATGATGAAGGGCCTACTGAAGGGCAAGATAGGTATTTTGTTTTGGTTGAGGAAGATGACACTGATTTGGGCTCTCAAAGCTCAAGATTCAAGGATATGATCATCAAGGAACATGAAGGAAAAGGAGAAATGGGTCAGGTCGTTGAGCCTAAAACAGAGGCGCAGACAACAGCACAAACACCATGGGAAAAGAGAATGCAAAGTAGAACGGAGAGGGCTGAAAAACCTCAAATGAAGGCTGTCACAGCCACAACAAACACCTAGAAACAAAAGGAAAAGACACATCCTGAAATAGTAGCAACAGAGACAGAAGCAATCGACATAGGGGCTTCTACAGGAAGTAGGGAAAAACAACAGCAAGAGGAGAAATTGCCTGAGATTTTGGCAAGGGAGGCAGTAGCTATGCTTGCTGCCTTAAGCACACCTCCAAAACAAAAAGGGAAGAGAAAATGGCAAATCTCCATGTACTTTAAAGCAAGAAGGAGCACATGGATTAAAGCAGGTGGACCCCAACCTCAATCAAAGGTGACAATTGTCATCAAGGACACATCACCTAAACCAAAAGAAGGATCTCCTTCAAAGATATCTGTCACCTATGAATTAGGAAGCCTGAAAACCTCCACCTAGAGAGAGAGAATTTAGATGATGGACTCAAAAACAATTCTACAGAAAGTTGAGAAATCTCTATAGGAAACTCTAGCTAAGCTAAGGGAGACCAAGAAACTGGAGGAAAAGGCGGCCAAACCATCACAAGGAGAAGATAAGACAGACGAAATATTGGAACCAAGCCCTCAGCCTAGCTTGGGCTCATACTATGACTTATTAGAAGCCAGGAAGATAATTCCCCAGAAATTTGCAGTGCCACTTTTCTTTACATTGGAAGAAGAAAGAATTAGGACTCACACTTGGATGAGGATTGCTAAGTCCAAGGGTATGGTAAACATAGGCCATCTAGAAGAACAAATCAAGGAGTCAAAAAAAGAATTTGCCATGGTAAGGCATGTGGAGAGCAGTCAAAGGGCCAAACTACAGGAAGAAAATGAGCAGCAGCTGCAGCTCCAAGGAAGTCATAGGGAAGATAGGTCCCCCATCTGGGGAGAGCAGCAGCAACAGGAAAGGCCTCCAGTAGACAAAGAAATATTTGATGAACAACAGAAAGGGGATGGGCTACAGGCTGAGGTTGAGGCACTAACAAAACGGCTACATGAAAAAGAGTTACAGGCAGCAGAGGAAATACAATCTCTAAAACAACAGGTACAAGAAAAGGATGCCCAACTGGCCTGCATGTCCAGGTGGGCAGTAGAGGCCTTGCAGTGTAGGCAACCTGCCAAGTCACATGCCTTATATCTTAAAGATCAATGGTTGCAGTTCCAGATTAACAGCTTGGCCCAAAGGGGCACCATTCCATTTCAAAATTACCATCAATTCATGGCTTTGTGTGACAGTAGCTCAATAGAGGATAAGGCCAAGTTATCAGAGTTCTACTTACACAACTTCGCCCTTCCTAACATGAACCTGTGGGACCCCAATGCTACAGTGGGAGATGTGCAACTTATGGCCATGGCCTCTTGGTTAAATCATGAGGAAAAAGGGTAGGAGAGATTCGAAATCCCATGAACAGGGAGCTAAGTGAGCCACTCATGATCAGAGCAGAGCTGGAGGATCCCTCAGCCTTGATATATGCCCATTAGCACCTGGCCAATAATCCTTAGATTCTGCCAGATTACATTGAATGACAAGCTCAAGCCATTGCTCATTTTGAGGACATGGAAAGACTATTGGGGGATAACTGCATTCATGCTTGCACAAGGAGGTGGAACACACTGTCCCACAGTCTGAAGATAAGAGAATATCACTGCCCATGAAGGATGAGGGAGGCCTTGGCAAGAGAACCTCTCTATAAACAGTCAATACAAAATCTGCAGGGCAACTAGATTGACCTAAAATTCACTCCTCCCTTGCTTTTAGGACTGCTAGAAGGAGTCAAAGAAGAAGAGGAACACAGGTAGTGGGAGGAAATAGAAAGGAAAGTAGGATTTCATGACCAAGAAGAAGACATCACCTTGGAGCCTGGGATGTGAGAGAAGCAGTCAAAGCAATCAAAGATTATGAGCTGGATTAGTTGCTCAAAGGATGAGCAACCATTTTTGTAGGGGGGTGATGATGAGCCCCAAAAATGGGTAACTTATTGGGTTCATTATTCCCTATTGTTCGTGATTAATCCACCATTCTTCATATTTAATGCATGCTTTTGAATATATTTATGTTGAATGAATGAATGAGAGTAGTCATTTGACCATGGAGGCTAATATGTGGTTATTGCATATTTTTGGACAACTTTTGGACCAACACCAAGCATTTATGAGATAGTTGACAGCCAAACACGAGGGAACAAGGTTGAGGATTCATAGGAAGTGTGTCTCCTACACTAAATGGCCCCTTTCTCGAACTCTCCACCATCAGCTCGGAGTTTAGCAGGCCACCGAAGATGATTCCAAAGGGCAGCCGAACAGCTTTTTGTAAAGTGACTGATTACTTGCAGTTTGAGCAGTTGAGCACCTTGAGTTAAGGAGGGTTGTTGGAGGTCCTTGTAGTGAATAAGAAGGAAGGATTCCATCCTTCGTAGGTTACTTTTGGAACATTTGTATTTTTCACTCTAGTGCTGCTCTGTTTTTGCTCATTTTTGGAGCATTTGCTGTAAACATTTTTTGTGACATGGTCATTTTCAGAATAATGGAGATTAGTTTCATTTTGCTTCAGCTCTAAGCTTCTTCTTAGGAGCCTGTAGCTCTTGGGGTTGGGCCGAAACCAAGTGCTAGGACCTCCTCTTTGTACTGTTATATGTTTTTGCTGCCTTCAAATAATTTCTGCGAGTAGGTTACAATCTTTCTTGGTTACTTAGTTCATTCTCAATGATTGAAATAGTTGTTCATGTTTCAAGTGATTTAACAGGTTGGTAATAGAAAATGTCTTCGCAAAAAGCCATCAAGAAACCCTTGATCTCACCTCTCCCTCCTTGGGACCATGAGTTGAGACCAAGGTGTCCTTGCTGCCATAAAAACATTGTTCTTGCTTCTTCATGCAATTTCGAGTGTTAGATTCTTAGTTGCAAAAGTTGGTACCAGTTGTGATTACATGGTTAGATCCATTCTTTCTTGGTTTTCATAGTTGTCTTGCATGATTTTCTGCCAATAAATTTATGGCCATCATGATTTTTGGTAATTAGGTCAAAATTAGGTTAAAGTAGCTAGATCTTTGGTTTTCCTAGTCTTCGTTTGAACAGTTCAGAAAATAACGCGCAGAGCACCTGCGATACCTCCTCCACTACTCTTACCCCATCAATGAAACCTGTTTCATCCTCTAACTTAGATTCTTGCCTCTTATTTTCCACATTCCCTCACTTTGCCCTAATTCCTACATTCTTGCACAACCTTGCTCCCTCCATCCTTCAACCAAATCTGATCGCCTTAACCACTCCTCATCCTCATTCACCAAGTCGTAGACCTCCTCACACCCTTATATCACCTCCATAACCACTTCTTCACCTTTCTCCCACCATCAACCCTCCAAAATTCCCTTTCGTAACATCTTGTAGAACCCCTGTAGACTTCATGTAGAAGCTCACAAAAGCGGTTTCTTCAAATCCGTTCACCGTGAAAATCTTTGGAAGGGTGCTAGGGACCCCTTAGGCCCTCTTCTCACCTTCCCAGCCTCCTACAAGCATTTCATTTCGCCAATAAACCTCTGCAAAGTCAAAAACAGTTAAAACACATGCGTAATAATTCTGACAACTTACTCAAAAATAGAAAAAGATGTTTTTTTCCAGATTTTACTGCAAAAGTAGGTTAGTCACATGCATTTTGCCTTCTTAAAAGTCAATGGCATCCATTTCCACCGCTTTCATCTCTTTTCTTGCACCAGTAGGGTTAGTCGGTAAAACTAGGGTTTGCTAGGGTTTGCATTTCCTTTCAGCTTTGAGTTTCTTTCTGAGTTGGCTTTCATCCATCACAGTTAAAAGCCTCTTCTAAGAGCTCATAGAAGTTGGCTTAAGCTCCTAGCATACTTGTGCCAGGTGATCAAGTGACAGCCGCGACAAGAGCTAGTACTTGTGCATAAAGCACCGTCGCTTCCAAGTTTGTTACGAACTACCAGGTTGATAAAAGTAAAGAAGGGAGTCACAAGAGTTGCAGCATTATTGTTGCAATATTGGAGCCCACCAAAAAGCTTCAACAATAATCAAAGTGTTGATAAATCAAAGGTGAGGTGTTATTATTCCAATAAATTTGGTCAGTATGCCTGTCATTGTAGGAAGAGGATAGCTGATAAAGGAAACTAGATAGCTAATGTCACTACACAGAATACTAACTCTATGTTCCTAGCTTTCAGTACTATGCATGAACCTTCTAATAATGTATGGCTATTAGACAATGGTTGGAGAAACCACATGACAGGAAACAAGAATTTGGTTGCAAATTCGGATCAATCTCTTAAGACAAAGGTAAAGTTGGGGACTAACAAGACTGTAGAGGTAGATGGCATAGGAGTGGTCAACATTCTGACCAAGAAGGGGGAGTCGAAGACAATCTCAGAGGTATATTATGTCCCTGGTCTCAAACATAACTTAATAAGTGTTGCTCAATTGATGCAGAAAGGATACAAAGTCATTTTTCAAGGAAAAGAGTGTGTTAGATATGACAAGCCCCTAAGAAAGGAGCTAATATTCTAGGTGCAAATGACGAGGAACATACTCTTTCCTCTAATAATTAATTACAGTGATCAGTTTAGTTCCTTTACAGTTTCATGTTCTAATGATTATTGGTTATGGCACTTTTGATTTGGACACTTCCACTTTTCTAGTATAATAATACTGCACCAGAAACAGACAGTTAGAAGATTACCTCCAAACAGGAACTTGATAGTACATGTGAGTGTTACATCTTGGGAAAGAAATAATGTGAAATTTTTTGAAAGGAAGTTGCATACAGAGCAAAGTAACCTCTTGAGCTAGTGCATATAGATTTGTGTGGACCAGTGAGGACACATTCAATTGGTGGAAGTTGTTACTTCCTCACTTTAATTGATGACTATAACAGAAAGACTTTTGTTTACTTCTTGAAGAAGAAATTTGAAACTCTTGCAAATTTCAAAGAATGTCCAACCTTAGAAGAGAACAAACTGAGCGACATATCAAGGTAATAAGGTTAGAGTGTGGTGGAGAATATGATTTGAAGGCTTTCCATTATTAATGCAAGCAACAAGGAATCAAAACATAATTTAAAACTAGATACACATCACAAAAGAATGGTGTAGTAGAGAGAAAGAACATAACCATTATGAATATGGAAATAAGCATGTTGAAAGGAAGAAACTTGTCTAATTAGTACTGGAGAAAATCAGTTTCATGTGACGTCTATGTGATTAACAGATCCCCTACAAAGAGTGTGATGAACATAGTACCGGAAGAGGCATGGTCAGGTATTTATTGTAGCATATCTCATCTTGGAGTGTTTGGATGTGTAGCATATGAAAATGTGCCTATGGAGCTAAGAGGCATGTTGGATGATAAAAGTGAAAAATGTATATTAGTGGTTATAGTGAGCAATCAAAAGCTTACTAATTGAATAACCCTGTCACCAAGAAGACCATAATTAGCAGAGATGTTGTGTTCAAAGAACAAGAGTCATGGAATGGGACTATAGACAACACCGTTGATTCACAAGTGCCACTAATGGAAGAAAAATATGTAGCACAAAAATATCAACAAGAATCAAAATTGAAGACACCAAACATAGTCATAGAAGCAATGAATCCAAAGTTTTCTTAGCATCATGGGTCCTCAAGTAGATCATCATATTGGAATTATCCTAGCAATCAATCAGGTGATGAATCAAGAAATGGTAAGAGAAAAATGAGAAGCCTAAAATATATTTATGATGATTTGGATGCTAGTTCAAATTTTGTAGTGTTGTCTTTTCAATCTTCTTCATTTGAAGAAGCAATGAGAGATGAAAAGTGGGTGCAAGCCATCGATGAAGAAATTGAATCTATTGAAAAGAATGATACTTGGATTTGGTTGATTTGCCAAGAGACAAAAATATCATTGGTCTAAAATGGGTGTACACGAAAGGTGAAATTGATAAACTTAAAAAAAGACTTGTAGCACAAGGATTCTCGTAGCAACCGGGAATATATTTTGGAGAAATGTTTACTCCAGTAGAAATATCAGATATTGTAAGAGAAGTTCTAGCCACAACAACTCAGAACAAGTGGAAAGTATATCAAATGGATGTGAAATCAACCTTCTCGAATGGAATTCTAAAAGAAGAAATTTATGTGCAACAACCTCTAGGTTATAAATTTGAGGGTAGATAAGGTAAAGTTTATAGATGAAAGAAATGACTCTATGGACTCGAAGAAGTGCCTAGAGCTTCGTATAGCATAACTGACAGAGACATGATCAAGAATGGATTTTGCAAAAGCAACATTCAACCTAGCTTGCATACAAAGGTAAATGATCATGGACATATTTTGACTGTTTGATTATATGTTGATGACATGATTTATACAGGTGATTTTGAATTGAATGAATTTAAAAAAAGTCATAAAGAAATAATTTGAGATGAGAGATCTCAGACTTATGAAATATTTTCTTGGCATAGAAGTTGAGCAATTTAAAAAAATATTTTTTATTTGTGAAAATGAATATGCTAGAGATTTTCTTAAAACATTTACAATCGAGAATTACAAACCCGTCCCTACACCAATTGCAATAGGTACAAAGTTAAATAAGGATGATGAAGGATCATATGTCAATCCAACTCTATTGAAAAGATTAGCTGGAAACCTCATGTATCTCACAACTACAGGACCAGATATTATGCAAGGAGCAATTTGATTTCTAGATTTATCGAGACTCCAAAAGACACACATTACAGAGTAGGAAAAATAATTCTAAGATACATAACAAGAACTAGATATTGCGGAATAATGTATGCAAGCACAAAGAAAACGAATTTGATTGGCTATACAAATAATGATTTTGTAGATAGTTTGGATGATAGGAAGAGAAATTCGGATTATGCGTTCCATCTTGGTTCATGTGTGATTTCATGAGTGTCTATGAAGCAACATATTGTGACACTTTCGTTAGCGTAAGAAGAATACGTAGCAACAACATCAAAAACATGTGAACTAGTGTGGTTAAGAAGATTGTTAGATGGACTCAAGCAAAAACAACAAGGATAAACATAAATATTTTGTGAGAACACCTCAGTGATTGCACTATCAATGAATAGTTTGTTTCATCAAAAGAGCAAGCATATTGATACTAGATATCACTTTATTAGAGAATTTGTGAGCAATGGAGAAGTCCACTTGAAACCTTGTATGTCGAGTGATCTAATCACTCATATATTTACTAAGTCATCAGGAAAATATTTTTTTGAGTTTCATAGAATAAACTTGGTTGTTGTAAGACTAGATGAGACATAGAACAGGCAACATGTTTTAGTTGTCATGGGTCATGTCCTAGTTTAGCGGTTGTAATTAGGGGAGAGTACTAAAATAACTAATTACTCCAGCATGAAGAAGTTGGCTAAAATTAGAAAGTCTATTTACTAAGTCAAGTTGAGTCAATTCGAGTTAAGTCATATTCAAGTTTAGTGTCTCGTTGCATGACAAGTTATTTGAGGTGATTCACTAGTCTAAAAAGTTTTAAATACCCCTCACTGGGTTCACTGCAATCAATCAAGTTTGCGTGATCAATAGGAGAGTCACATCTTGTGATATTGTGTGTGAATTATTTGTGTTATTTTGTGCATATCCTCCTCTTCCTTTTCAACAATTCTTGCCATCATTTTCATCTACTTGTAACTGTATGTAAGCATAATGTGGAGCATAGACAATGTTGTCAACATGTTGGAGGAAAAGTGTTATGGGATTGATGCCATGCAGAAGATCAACGATCTCATGAGAGGAAATCATACCACTATTGTGCCGCTCATTTTAATTTACTTCATATTAAGTAAAGTGATTGTAAGGGTTTGTTGGTATGTAGGTGTTAAGTGGCATTGTCATGGCATCGGAACAATGGCTAGAACTATGTATGGGTTACTCCTTGTTAAATTGCTCTATTTTGTTAATTTGATGGGGCTGTTAACACACAATGTGTTTTAATCTATTAGTAAATATTAGCACCATGAGAGCATATATGATAATTTCTCTTTGGAAGTATAAAATTCAGCGGCCACAGACTCTTGGATCCCAACAATATTTAGCTCGATAAACTAGTCTGGCTATACATAATTTTATGTATATGTATTATTCTTTTTTTTTGTAGTTGTAGTGAAGGATGCAATTTTTTTTAATTAATATATTTTAATTTTTCGTTAGTATATTCATTTCCTTATATTTGGATTTGTTTCTATTATAATTATGTTTTTTTTTTCTACTTTTAAAGTCAAATAGTAATGTGAATTGTACGCTAATTGATCCCATTGTGAAAGCTAAACTCATACCAATGACATTCAAGTGAGTCAAATGTGCCAAAACGAGATGCATTTATATGATGTAATTGTGCAAGGATGCATGATCCATTGAATCTAGCATCCAAAAACTTTTGGTCCAAGTTGTTTAGGTTGAATTCCCTAGGTGTTTTGTAAGTTCTATTGTGTAAACCTACATGTTTTATGTCACAACACATGTATGCATATAGCATGTATCCTCTTATGTATAGAGAGGATGGGACATCAAGTTTTGGAATCAACTACTTATATAGTTACAAGGATGGGAAATAGAACTTTATCTAAGCTTGATGTCGAATTAAGTGGGGGAATATGTAATAGAGTAATGAACAAGGGAGTAAGTTGGTACCAAGTTTAACACAACAATGAGCCATATAGGTGAAAACAATCCTAGAAAATGACAAGTACATGAAATGACATCCATGTATCTCAGTAGATGGATTTGTTTTTATATGAACATCAATGATCAATGGTTGCATGAAAAACCAGAAAGGTGATGACAAGTAATTTTCAATGATAAAGAAAGGCCAATACATTAATGTGATCTTGGATTTTGTGAAGTAAAAAAGATGGTAAAAGAGCATGTGAAAATATTGTTTTTAACAATGAAGATGGTAGTAGACGAAAATAAATGATAATGGAAAATGAAAGTTGAAAATTTCTCAGTTGTGAGAGTCACACATTATATTTGTAAATAAGTATATGCTGTCATGTTTGAGTATGTACCTAGTATATCTATGAGTGAAATATGATAATTTTATGTGCCTTAATCAAATGTGAGTTTGATGAGGCAAGTGTATTCCAAAGAAGTTTGTGGTAATCTAAACACCATATTGATGTAGTGAATAATTTTTTTTCAGCTAGGAACCACCTAATGTTAAGGTTCATGGTCATCCAAAAACCACTAATATTAAACCTTATATTTTTCACCATGGTGCAGAAGGTGAGAGGTTGGTTAATTAAGCTCAATCCCTCTTACAATAGGAACCAACAAATGTCATTGTGGACATTAGGGGAATTAGTAGGGTGCATGGTCCATAGTGGGTCTTGGATGGGACATACACCAATGAAGGGGGTTTAGAAATCACCCTGATAATATTACCTTTCCTTCATTTCCTCCTCATCTTACAAGTTAATTTATCTACCTACTAGTATCTATATTGAGAGCTAGAATATCCATTCTACTAATGGGCCCTACTGGGGATAATTGGGTAATAGTTATACTATAATTGTTACAATGTACAAAATAATACTTAGTAATAACACTAGTAATATCCATATAGAGATAGACTAGATTATAGAAATTACTATTTCTTACACTTTATAATATTGTATCCCTAGTTGAAATATACATACATAGGGGATTACCACTTCGTGTTAATGTGACGTTTGGGATAAACATAAAACACTTGAGATGTGATTGTTTAGGGACATCCACATAAGACCCAAAGGTGTAATGTCAGATCATGGTTACTGGTAAGTCAAATGAAAGCAAAAACAATGATGAAGCGTTGGTAGTTACAAGTACACATACATGCATGAAAACATGAGACGAAAGAAGGATTGAATGAGCCATGTACATGAAGAACATCCAATTAGACTAGTGGTTGTAGTCGTTCTTTAGCCATGCATTCAAGTGCATGGTTTTTCCTTTTTATGTACGTCGACATCATAGAAGTATAATGACAATGCTACGTAGACATAGCTATTGTTGATCAAGAGGACCATGTGCTACAAAGGAAGATATGTTAGGTGCTGTAAAGAATATATTTTTCCATTAAGGGGGAGTGTTAGATTAAATGGTGAAAATTATTGTTCCAATACATTCTTCTATATCATCATTGTCAGAATATAGACTTACAAAACAAATTTATTCATAATGTAAGACTGAGTTGTATTTGAGTAGGCGTCATTATCCTCATATTTGTTGTGGTTATCTTTTTTTATGAATATCATTACTATAAATATGAGATTCTTTTGTGTTTCAAACATAAATGAGATTTAATAAAATAATTATATTTTTTTTCTTTTTTTTCCTGTTTTTGATGCCATTGTAAAAGCTAGAAATCATACCAATAACATTTTGTAGTGACAAATAGTCAATTGCATGGAACTTAAGATTTGATTAATACTATCAAATGACTATATCAAATGAATATTTCAAGAATAAACAATGTAAAGAACACATGTACCAAAACAATTGGTTCGTGTTTCAAATTTGATTAATTCTATGTAAATGAATTAAAAACATAATCTATATATATATATATATAGATATATAGAATAAACATTATTAAATATAAAAATGATATAAGATAAATATGAATTATATAATTTACCAAATTTCCTTAAACTTTAAAATTTATTTTTAAAAAATAAATAAATTTTATTTTTTATTTATCTATTTATTTGTTTATTTTATATATAAAAATCTTTATCCATAATATGATATATTGAAATCGTATAGTGCAACCATCAATATATAATCATTCCATAAATTAATAAATAATATTATTATTATTTTTAAAATTATAATTAAATACATGTAAAAATTATTATAATGAAAAACTATTATGATATTTTTAAAGCATGATTAATAATATAAAATGTCTATTTTATATTGCATTTCTCTTGATGTTTATATAAATTTTAATTTTACCTTTTCCCTCGACATTTTTTCCATTATTTATATTCATAAGGAAATTTGCATTAGTATTTTGGTTATAGTTATATTTAATATTCGAGACATAGTGTGATATTCCTAGATGATGTAAATATTTTAATTACTGTAGTTTGAACAAATTATTTATTTTTTAATTTAAAAAAAATACTATTTTGGAAAATTTTTTTTTTTTATTGAAGACAACAATGATATCCATAAACCATGTAAATATTTTAATTACTGCAATTTGAACAAACTATTTATTTTCTTAGTTTTACTTAATAATCAGTTAGTGAGACAATTACCTATTCCTCAATAAGTTCTTGAAAATAATTTCTTGAGGGTTTATTCAAGAGGTCAAGACGATAGAGGTATCAGAGATCAAGGAAAAGGAAAAAAAAAAAATACGATGTAGCATGTTGTGCTAAAATGTCACGCAGTCTTATAAGGCCATGTCTGGCTTGGACGAGAGGGCGGTAAGACTGTAAGTCTCAGGAAAAAGAGAATTCATGTATTCAAGAACATCTCGGGGGAGACTACTGAAGTAGTCTCAAGGTTGGGACGCAAAGATACAGAAAATTTAAGTCTGGTTGCAGACTAAAATATAGATATTTTCAAGCTAGACAGTTATTCAAATAAGTGATATTACCAGTTTCTTATTAGATAGACTATGTTCTATTTATGGTGAAAATACAATGAACATTCTCAGTGATTTAGGATGAGATAGCTTGATTAATTACAGTAAACTGTTATGTTAAATTTATTATGATAGTGCAAAGGACAAAAAAGCTAAATATTAGTGAAACTTATGGTTTTCATATAAACAAAATGATTTATGCTATAAAGCTAAAAATAGTTATGAACCTGAACATAATTATGAAACGAGAGAACACAACTTCATTTTTGTTGTTGAAAATTTCTCAATAGAATTTACCAGCATGCTAAGATCAGATTACTAAACCCTTTGTTAAGAGAACGACGAAGAAGTTTTCACTATAAATAAATATGTTATGGTAGGTACTAAAAATATACGACTGAACAAAAATTTCAAAAAACTCGGAGGAAAAGAGGGATATCCAAGCCACAAACATGCCCAAAACCATAACTCATAGTAAGAGTCGGAAGGATAGAAATGTGGTCTCATTTTGAGATATTTAGGAATCAGTTAAACAAGTAAGGGAAGTATTTCTGTAAGAACTCCGAGTCGAGAACGCAATTGAAGATCTTGACTAAATTTCACCAATATACATGTAGGACATGAAATAAAATCTTTGTGTTCTCTTTAAAAGCATTAAATTACATTGCAAAATAGAAACCGAGGTCTTATTCTTTCTAAACTTGAAACCCTTGCTGCTAGAGGTGACAAGGTATACATAAATAATCTAAATAGTTAAATACATAGTAATGTGGTACCAATCGACCATAGAACACAAGAGGAAAGCTATCAAAAACACATAGGAATTCTGTAGGGATAAATTCCAAAAGAAAAATAAATAACAGTGACAAATATTGTATCTAAAAATTTCATAAAAATTCATTTAACTATCATAGAACCAAAATTATAACCATTTCAGCCAAGGTTCGAACTGTTTCACCCTCAGCCTTAAGTATAAATATACAAATGATTAAACCCAGTCAACAAGCCGATATAACATTGAAGAATGAACAGGGCCGAAAGGTTTCATAAAGTTAAACTAATTGAAGATTACATAAAGTATTCGATATTGCATTCAAAGAAAAATAAGTGTCAATATCCTTACGGAGTCACCACCTTAAGCTCTAGAACCAAGTCAGAAACCATCCGTAGAATAAATACCCAGAATGTAAATAAACCTATCTTCAAATCGATTAGGGAGCCGAACGGTAGTCTTGAACAACATCTTTCCCAATGCTCTATCTCTACAAAACCCTCCACACTGATTTGGTGGGAAAACATGGATTAAGAAGTTTCACCAAAAATTTATCGCGACAGAGAACGAAACAACAACGATCCCTCAACTAAAATTACCTGGTTAACTCGAGGGGGTAAATTGACTATTGATATATCTGTGCCAAGTATTCCAGAAGGCCCCAATGGTTGATCGGTAAAACCTGGACATTCACGTATCCATAGCAACGACCAAGGGTAGCATGAAGTCTTAGAGTTCGGTAAACCTCTAGTAAAGAGTACCCAAACCATGAACAAACCTTCCGAGGAGATGCCAAAAAACAATAACCAAAGAGGGAAAAATGAATGGTGAGGATACAAATTCGGAGGTTGGAATCCCCAGGTTTCCTCTCCTCTGTCTGATCTAGCGAAGAAACTAACTCTGTCAGATTGGATTGGATCCCAAAGATACAACGAACGAGGTTCTGTAGTAATGACTCCATTGAAGTACCACCTCCACCTAGGTCGAGCAGCGATCAACCAGAGTTAATGCAGGATTGAGAACCATGAGGTAAGAATTAAACGTAGGATGTAACCTAGACCTCCCTCAATGGCGATGTTAATATATAGTACCAGGTTCATTTAATTAGAAAAACACTAAAGGAACAAGTGGACTTGGTAAGCTGAGCCACCATGAGAGACAAACAATTGTCCTCCTCTCGACTTCAAATATCTGTGTAAATCCTTAGACTAAAGTCTGAGATGTGTCATCAGTGTAATTCCGAATAATTGTTCTTATTCATAATAAAGGTCTATGTGCATTAATTTACGTGTAAAGGATTTCTTCGGAATTGTAATGCTCACGAGCTAAATAGGAGATATAAGTTTGTCTTAGGGAATAACAATATACATATATATATATATATATATATATATATATATATATATATATATATATATATATATATTGACTTTGATGATGTGCACGTAGGAAGCAGTTAGCAATCAGCATGAGGATAACTGGGAACCCTCCACACCGGAAAGTGATAGGAACAATACCAACATCACTTCAAGAAGGTAATCCTTAAATATGAGTATAGTTAGGAGATTAGCCATGAAATACTAATAAAACTATGCTGGAAACTATACAAGACCTAAAAGATGAGATGGCCCAACTATGGGCAGATAATGAATGACTAATGCAAGAGCAAGAGAAAATTATGAAAAGTCTATCTGATAGATAGAACCATTGACCACTAGATGCTAGCCTTGAACACAAAAATATGACAGGGGAAAAAGAGTATCAAACTGAGAATATGGAGATAGAAGGAGGTGAGGAAAATCAGGAATAAGAATCAGATAATGTGTTAAATCACAAGACACAGAAAAGACAAAAATTAGACCTTCAAGGAGAATTTCAAAAAATAAAACCTCTTCTCTATGATGGTGAACATGAAGAGGTAGTAAAGGCATGGCTCATCAACATAAACAAGTATTTCCAGCTGTATGAGTATGACCATAATCTAAAAGCTCGACTAGCCCTTTTTAAGGAGAAATATCTAACAGAAAGATTTTATGAAGAAAAAGCGAAGGAGTTTCATGATCTCCGATTGGGTAAAATGGCCATGGATGAGTTCATAACGAAGTTCACATCACTACTTCAGTATGTCCCTTACATATGCAAAGAAAAAGAAAAGGTGCAGTGGTTCATCAGCAGTCTTCCACTATTCATGAAAGAACAATTGGAGTTTGACAACCCAAAAACTATGGACGAAGTTATTCGTAAGGCACGGGTCCATTACCAGCAAAACAAACCAAAGGGAGATTTGAGAAAGAGGTGGGCTGACAAAAAGGGGAGTAAATTTTTTCCCAGCCATAAAGGGAACAAGCATACAGGAAACAAAATATCATTTAAAGGTCAAATTAACTGGAAAATGAATGGAAATCAACCCATATTTAAGGTACCAGGTGAAAACAGGATGAATGAACAAGCTGGTAGATCTAAAATATAATTAAGTAACAAACCACCCGTGAGTGTTGGGGGTGCAGATGCCTGCATTATGTCAAAAACTTCCCACAACACAAAGGAGATGATCAGATTTTGCAGATACAAGAATCATCTACTATGGAGAGGTGGCAAGGAGCATTCCTAAAATTAACACCACCCTTGAAGACCATCAAGCAAAATTTCAGCCAACCATGGTTGAATTTGAAGGTAAATTTTTTTACAGTTCTATATCTATTTTAATTGATCCATGGGCTATCCTAAGTTATATTATCCCCAAAATAGTAGAATAGTGTAAACTACAAGCTGTCAAATTTAAAAATCCATGGTTAGTACAACTAGCCATAGGAGCAAAAAGAAGAGTTTTGTCCAAGGTCACTAATTGCCCTCTAACTTTAGCTAACCAGTCTATTATGGTAGATCTTAATGTTTTACCCATGGGGTCCTACAACGTCGTTAGAAGTATGGACTAGTTGGAAAAGCACTGGTCCCTTATTAACTGTAAGACCAAAACCATTAATTACCAAGATGAGAAAGGAGAAAGGCAGTAAATTCAAGCTATTTAAAAATATTTGCATATAAAACCTGTAAGAGCCTCCCAATTAGAAAAATGCATCAGAAAAGGCTGCCAAGTCTATGCAATACAAGTGGGATAAGTTGATTCTAAAGATAAATATGTATCTATAGAAAGTATCCCAGTGATACAAAACCTCTCAGATGCATTTCCTGATGAAATCCCAGTCCTACCCCCAAAATATGACATAGATTTTACCATTGAGTTAATTTTGGGAGTTGCCCTAGTCTCCCAAGCCCCTTACCACATGAGCATACTGGAGCTAACTGAATTGCAAATGCAGCTACACGAGCTGTGTGATAAAGGGTATATTCGGCCCAGTGTGTTCCCTTGGGGAGCTCCAGTACTTTTTGTTCAGAAAAAGGATGGAACATTGAGGATGTACATGGACTACTGTCAATTATATAAACTGACCATTAAAATTAAATAACCTTTACCCCGTGTTTATCAGTTATTTGTTCAAGTAAAGTGTGCAACAATCTTCTCAAAGGTCGATCTTCACTGAGGATATCATCAGATTTTGATAAAGGGGGAAGATATAACAAAAACAACATTTAGAACTTGTTATGGACATTATGAGTCTGTAGTGATGCCTTTTAGACTAACTAATGCCCTAGAAACATTCATGTGTCTCACGGACAACATATTTCATCAATACATAGATAAGTTTGTATTAATCTTTATTGATGACATATTAGTCAACTCTCGAAGCATGGAAGAACATATGGAACATCTATGTTTTGTGACCTCTTTAAGGAACAAATGCAGTACATAGGACATGTCATCACCAATAATGGCATTGCAGTAGATTTGGAGAAAATAAGAACTGTCATGGAATGGCTGGTACCAAAGATGTATCTAACATAAGGTCATTCATGGGTCTAGCTGCATATTATAGGAAATTTGTGGAAGGATTTTCTATGGTGGCATATCCTATTACTTCTTTGCAAAAGAAAGGGAAAGACTTTAGATGGACCCCCAACTATCAAAAGAGCTTTGATCAACTCAAGCATCTACTTACCATTGCACCCGTTTTGAGCATCGCGGATCCCAACAAAGATTACATGGTCTGTACAGATGCTAGCAAGGAGGGTGTAGGTGGCGTATTAATGCAAGAAGGTAGGGTTGTAGTTTATGAATCAAGGAAACTTAAAGAGTATGAACAAAAGTATTATGCATATGACTTAGAACTGACAATGGTGATTCATGCCCTAAAAATGTGGCAGCACTACCTAATGGGTAAGAAATTTCTACTATTGACTGATCATCATAGTCTAACAAGCTACTTTATGTAGCCTACATTGAATTGTAGAAAAGCTCATTGGGAATATTTCCTAAGTGAATTCAATTTTGAAATCAAGGATTTTAAGGGGAAAGAAAAACAATTTGTAGATGCTTTGAGTCAAAAGGTAAATTGTTTATATGAAATTTATTTCAGGGAGCCAAGAACAAGTTTTTATGAGCTGATTCATTAGAAAAAACATGCAGGATTAGTATATAAACATTTATGGCAGCAAGAAAAGGTTCCAAATAGCCATGAACAACAATTAGGATATGAGGCAAATTAAGAAGAATTGCTGATTTATAGGAAGAGGTTATATGTGCCTAACAAAAAACATCTTAAAATTTTAATTTTAGATGGATTTCATAAGACTCCTTGTGCAGGCCATCTTGGCTACCAAAAAATGATTTACGCTTGAAGAAATAAATTTTGTTGGCCTGGTATGAAGAAGGAAGTAGTAGAATATTTAGCCAGATGTCTAGAATGCCAGAAAATAAAAGCTAAAAACCAACACCCAACAATTTTATTCCACCCCGTACCTATTCTAGAATGGAAATGGGAAACCATATCCATCGATTTCATTATTGGACTGCCTAAGTCAAAAGGGAAAAATGACTCTATCATGCTAGTGGTATACAAACTGAGCAAATATGCTCATTTCATACTAGTCCAATCAACTTATAAAGCGGTGCAAGTTGCTAACATTTTTATGCAACACATTTTCAAGCTGCTTAGAATACCCAAAATGATCATCTCAAACAGCGATGTGAAATTTACATCAGCCTTCTGGAAGGCCCTTTTTGAAGGATTGAGCACACAACTACACTTCAGCACCACTTATCATCCTCAAATGTATGGACGGATGGAGTGAGTAAACAAAGTGGTTGAAGACATGTTGTGAAATTATGTTATGAAGCAACCATCGAAATGGGAGGACTACCTACACTTGGTAGAATTTCCTTATAACAATGGATACCATACATATCTATGGATGACTCCTTTTGAGGTGTTATACAGATGTAAGTGTTGAACACCTCAGAGTTGGAGTGGACCAGAGGACGAGTTGATGTTAGGACTAGATATGTTGGAGGAAATGGTAAAAAGAGTACAAACCAACTTAAACGCCACTCAAGACCAACAAAAGAACATTTCTAATTAGGAAAGGAGCTTTAGGGAATTTCAAGTAGGGGAGCATGTTTGCATTAGAGTATGAGCTAAGAAAACTACACTGCAATGGACTGGATGTGCTAAGATAGCACCCCAGTTTTGTAGGCCATTTCAAATCTTAGCTCGAATCAGGGCAATGGCTTACCAACTTTCCTTACCTAGCCACATTTGTGTGCACAATGTCTTCCACGTTTCTTTACATAAGAAATAAATTTTTGATCCTAAAAATTTAATCAATTGGCAAAAACATTTGTTGGGTTGTGCTATATTCCTTCCATGACTAGCCCACGTAGTTAACCGGGGGGTTAGAGGGGGACCAGATCCCCCCCTTCGTTGCGCCAATTGCGAAGCGGGGGGATCACAGGGGGTTTGAGGGGTGCAAGTAACCCCACTTTATGGGGTCGGGGGCAGCGCCATGGAAAATTATGTTTTTTGGACCCTATATTAGGTTAGGCAGACCTACCTATGGTTTTGTGCATGATTTTCACATGTGGTTTTGGACGTGATGGTTTTCGGTCCATGGTATTCGATGCTTTGACATGTGTAAATATGTATTGTAACATTTGAAGTAACATAATGAAAAATCAAGCTGGTAGTCCTAGTTTTGGGATCCAGGCGAAAAACTCTCTATATATGTGTTTTATGTGTTATTCTATCACATTGTTTATTTTCTGTGTTTTTAGAACTCGTATGAAGGTAATTTCTGTACGGGGTTAAGAGCTACAACATTTAGGTAAAATATTCAAGGAAATTTCTCTTTAAATAAAAAATTATTAAACAAGTTGGTTGATGACTTAAGTCATTTTGTTGCTATGTAGGTCGAACTGGAAGGTGAGTTCTTGGTCGAACCTCTGGGTATCCTAGATCAGAGAGAAGTAATGCTACAGAAACAAGTTATCACCCAAGTTAAAGTGATATAGCAGCACTATGAGCCGAAAGAGGCCACCTAGGAAGATGAGCAATTTATGAAGGAGACCTTTCTGAATTTGTGTTTAGAAGGAAAACATCGGGACGATGTTACATCTTGGGGGGGAAGATGTGATATCTCATAGACCATGTAAATATTATAATTACTGCGGTTTGAATAAACTACTTATTTTCTTAATTAAAAAAAAAATACTATTTTGGAAATTAATTCTTTTTTTAATAAAGACAACAATTATCAGAAAATATTATTTTACTTAATAATCAGTTAGTTAGACAATTACGTGCTCCTGACTAAGTTCTTGAAACTAATTTCTTGAGGGTTTATTCAAGAGATCAAGAGGATAGAGGTATCAGAGATTAGGGAAAAAGAAAAGGAAAAATAGTAAGGAGCATGTTGTACTAAAATGTCAGGCAATATTATAAGGCCATGTCCAATTTAGACAAGACAGAGGTCAGACTATAAGTCTCAAGAAAAAGAGAGTTCCTGTATTCAGGGACAACTTGGGGGAGACTACTGAAGTAGTGTCAAGATTGGGAGGAAAAAATAGAGAGAATTCAAGTCTCATTGCAGATTGAAATATGGATATTTTCAAGCTAGACAACGATTTAGATAAGTGATATTACTAGTTACTTATTAACTAGATTAATTTTTGTTTACGGTGAAAATACAATGAACGTTCTCAGTGATTTAGGATGAGATAGCTTGACTAATTACAATAAATTGTTATGTAAAATTTATTATGATAGTATGTGTATACATAAATTCATGAAATGGAAAGAAAAGATAAATATTAGTGCAACTCATGGATTTCATAGAAATAGAACGAGTTATGCTATAAAGCTAAGCATAGTTATGAACCTAAACATAATTATGAAAATAGAGAACAAAACTTCGTTTTAATTGTCGAAAATTTCTCAATAGAATTTACCAGCATGCTAAGATTAGATTACTAAACCATATGTTAAAAGAACGATGAAGAGATTTTGACTATAAAGAAATCTGTTATGATAGGTACTACTAAAAATATATGAATGAACAAGGATTTCTAAAAACTCAGAGGAAAAGAGGGATATTCGAGCCATGGACATGCCCAAAACCGTAATTCATAGAAAGAGTCGAAAGGATAGAAATGTGGTCTCATTTCAAGATATTTAGGACTCAATTAAACAAGTAAAGGAAGTATTTCTGTAAGAACTCCAAGTCGAGAGTGAAATCAAAGATCTCGACTAAATTTCCCCAATATACATATAAGACATGAAGTAAAATCTTTGTGTTCTCTTTAAAACCATTAAATTACATTGAAAAATAGAAACCAAGGTCTTATTCTTTCTAAACTACAAACTCTTGCTATTGGAGGCAATAGTGTATACATAAATCGTCTAAATAGTTAAATACGTAGTAATGTGGTCACAATAGATTGTAGAACTCAAGCGGAAAGCTAGGAAAAACACGCAAGATTTTTGTAGGGATAAATTCAAAAAGAAAAGTAAATAACAATGACGAATATTGTATCCAAAAATTGCATAAAGACATAAATAGATATATAAATTCATTCAACTATCTTAGAACCAAAATTGTAACCATTTCATCTAGGGTGAAATTGCTTCACCCTCAGCGTTAAGTATAAATACACAAATGATTAAACCTGGTCGACAAGTTGGTATAACATTGAAGAATGTAGAGGGCTGAAAGGCTTCATAAACTTAAACTAATTCAAGATTACAAAAAGTATTTGATATTTCATTCAAAACAAAATAAGTGTCAAGCTCTCTATGGAGTCACAACCTTAACTTCTCGAACCAAGTAGAAACCATGCATAGAAAAAATACCCACAATGTAAATAAACCGGTCTTCAAATCGACGAGGGAGCCGAGCGGTGGTCTTGACGAGCATCTTGCCAAAAGATTTGTCTCTGCAAAACCCTCCACCACGATTGGGTGGGATTAATAAGCTACACTAGAAATATATAGAGATAGAGAACGAAACAACAATAATCCCTCGATTAAAATTACTTGGTGAACTCGAGGGGGCAAATCGATTGTTGATATATCTGTGCCAAGAATGCTAGAAGACCCTAGTGGCCGATCGGTGAAACCCATACATTTCGGTATCCCTAGTAATGACCATAGGTAGCATGAAGTCTCAAAGTTCAGTAAAATTCTAATAGAGAGTACTCAAACCATGAACAAACCTTCCCAGAAGATGCCAAAAAACAATAACCGTAGAGGGAAAAATGAAAGGTGAGCATACCAATTTGAAGGCTAGAAACCCCAAGGTTCCTCGCCTTCATCTAAGCTAACAAAGAAACTAATTCCATCGATTCGGAGTGGATCCCAAAGATACAATGAACAAGGTTCTGCAGTAATGACTCCAGCAAAGTGCCATCTCCACCCAGGCCGAGCAGTAGTCAGCCATAGTTAATGTAGGATGGAGAACCATGAGCTAAGAATTAAATGCAGGATAGAACGAAGACCTCCATCAACAACGGTGTTAATATATAGTACTAGGTTCATTTAATTAGAAAAACGTGAAAGGAACGAGTGGACTTGGTAAGTTGAGCCACCACAAGAGATGGACAACTTTCCTCCTCTTGACTTCAAATCTCTATGTAAATCTTTAGACTAAAGTCTAAGATGTGTCATGAGTGTAGTTTCGAATAATTGTTCTTATTCATAATAAAGGTCGATGTGTATTAATTTATGTGTAAATGATTTCTTTGTAATGGTAATTCTTGCGAGATAAATAGGAGTTCTAAGGTTTTCTTTCATAATAAAGATAAAATATTTTTATATATGTAAATTGGCTAGTATATGTGTGACAGATAGTGTTAGATAATGCTTTTATAATGAAAACATCTCAAAAACAATTTTTTTGTGAGGACTATTTATAATGGAAATTTGTTAATAAACAATTTGTTGGGCATGGAATCTCCCCAAGGCATGTTTTTGGGCTTAGAGCCCAAGTTTTGAGCAAGTCTTTTGTAAAATCTTCGTGAATTATGGAAGCAGAGTGCGATGTCATAATAGAATCATAGGGTTGTGCGCCCTAGTTTTGTAATGTAATGTCAGCTAGATAGACCTACCCATGGTCCGCAGACCACGGGATTGTATAAATAGAGTGAGGCTCTAAGTGTAGAAAAAAAGAAATAACGAAGAGAATAGAAGGATGAGAAGTCTAAGTGATTAAGTCAAAGTGCAAAGTGTGTTTGTGGGTCGTAGAGTAGGATAAGGCTCTGCAGCTAAGTGTGTAGAGGCCTCCTAGTCCATAGCTAAGTGCGTGGACCCCTGCATCTGAGTGAGTAGGGTGGGTCAAGTTTGTAACCATTGGAGAATCAATAAAGATAAGTTTTGTTATAATTCTGTGTATCTTTTCCCGGTTTAATGTATGATTGGATATAATTTGCAAATATACTATTTATTTACTGCGCGAACCTATATGAATCTTTTGTATTGTTAAGTATAACTTAAGACATTTAAGTAGGCTAACGTACTTAAATAATACTGGAAGATAAATAAGATCTTGGGTAATAGCGCAGAACATGGCACAACCCCTGGTTAGGGTTGTGTGAAGGCAGGGTATTAGGTTGCGAGCAATGAAAGGTGAGCGAAGCCACCTAAACGAAGGAACAACCAAAGGACCAATTGAACCTCTTAGAAATCTCAAGGGTGTGTAAACCTGGTTCTAGCACCCTCCCATACTACTTTAGGTGAGACCTCAATCTTCGCTCAGTGGATTGTTACCGAAAAGGCCAGTAATACAAGGATTTGTTTACCAAATTAACTTTGAACCTAGGTCAAGACTGACCAAGCTAAAAAATGATTTCATTGCCAAGACCAAGATTTGCATAGAAATGTCTGATGTGCTATCACTGGAATCCGATAAAAAAAGGAATTGAAGATTGGTTGGATAGAAATATTCACAAGTTCGCAGCACAGGAAAACAGGAATCTATGACTATCAAAGGAAGAGTGGTTACATTGCTACTTATATATGGAGATCCACGAAATTTTCTTTGCATCCTTCCCTATTGAGTTGCAGGAGTACATCGTGAAGCTGACAGATAGCCAAGGAAGGTGTAAACTCGACAAGCCTATTGTGTGGACTCCAGAATTAGTGCACAGACTGGAACAATTGGAAGATAATATTGTGCACACTATCGATCACTGGCTTGATCAAATCATAGGGGGATTCATCACCGAATTCACAGTAGATACTTCACTTAGCTATAGCGAGGAAGAACGACGCTTCCTCAAGGGACCACAAGGTAAGTACATTAAATATTTGAACACTCGGATTAAAATTCTACTGTGTGAAATGTGGGTTTTGTGAATAAATTAATGTTTGGGGCTACACATACTGTGAGATTCTATAGAAACAAAGGTAGAAACGAAGTATAAACCAGCCCCTTTATTTCACTTCTGCATGGAGGCAAAGAAGAGCTCGTAAAGGTTTCGCCAAGAAGTGCGATCAATCTGATAATGCAGATAATTTCACTCATACTATCCCCACCCACGCCACCACCAGTTTCATCATCTTCACCCCCAACTTCACCCATACCATCTACACCACCACTGTGAAGAAGTATGGCCAGCGCGATAAAGCTACCAGTGTTCAGGGGAGTAGTGAATGAAGATCCAGAGCAATTTTGGTTCGTGGTAAAAGCTGCATGGGAAGCACAAGGTGTCACAACTGACAATATAAAGAAGGAAACATTGGTTAGTGCTCTGGAGGATTGCCTGTTGAACTGGTACATTAAGCATTCCAATGACAATCTGAATGCGAGGATATTAGATATCCAAGATGCACTAAACAAGGAATATAGCAAACCAAAATCGAAGGCACAGTCGATCATTGGATACAAGGAAACCATAATTCCACCAGGTGAAACGCCATGGGAGTTGGATCAGAGACTGAAGTGCACAATTCGCGAAGCGAACATGACTTTAACAGATGGGCAACACTATGAATGGTTTGTAGCCTTGTTAACACTGCATCTATGGAAAGTGTTGTCGCAACAAAGGCTAACCACTTAGGCTGACACTTTGGAGGTCGTGCTAAGATTGAATGAGAATCTAATACAATAACCTAACCTGGGAGTCCAACAAATTCATGCGCAGTTGAAAAACTTGTGCCTTGAGATGCAGAATTTGAAACAAGACAGGATGGCCCATCGAGATGTGTGCGACAAGGTGTGGTGCGTAAAGTGCAAGGGCCAGGGGCATGACAAAGACCACTCCCTAGTCTTCATGAATTACTTCGAGAGAGGAGGACCAATGCCATTGAGACTAGAGGCACAAGTAGGACCAAGAATGATGCCTACATTATGGTGTGTAATTTTTTAGATAGGAGGAAAGCATGCTACAGATAACTGTCATCTATTATATAAGTATACGCAAAATTCACAGCAGTTGTTTTGTAATTTATGTAGATCAGTAGGCCATGAAGGGCGCACCTCTAGAATTTATGGGTTGATGATGGATCGGACTCCTACCTACAGAGTTCAGGCCGAAACATAGCCCCTTGACCAAAACATAGGGATAGCACGAACCAGAATTCAGGGGTGTGGACGAGGCCCGTATGGCATGGGACCAGGAAGAGGTCATAGATAGTTGATATGTTACAATTGCAGAGGGTCGGGGCATTATGCTCGTGATTGTACAAATCCAACAAGACCATCATGCTTATATTGTATGTAGTTTGATCATGAGATGGAGGACTATCCCACACTGATAGCAAGGTTGCACAATAAAGGAGCACTCCAACCTTCCCTGACTCAAAACCTATAAATGATGAGGTGTGAACCACACGAGGAAGACCATAATGTAAATATCATGCTCCAGAGTGGTATTATGATAGGGGATGTCAAAGGCAAGTAGCCTGAGGAAAGTACATGGGTTCGTAAGGCTCCAATGTAGGAACCAGAATTTGATTTAGAGCGCACTAAGGAGACCTTCATGGAAGCTAAGAGGAGCTTCGCTAATGCCTCCACTTCAGGAAGTGAAGATAGAATTTTGCCAGAAATGGACCTTTGATGCTCACTACGTTCATGGAGGCATGCATGAAGTTGTTGCGAGATAGCAAAGCTATAAAATGGCTGCGAGAACTCATAAATAGATGCGTTGAGACCGTGCTAGGAGAACCATGTGTAGTCTGGAAGCTTGGGAAGCACACAACGTGAACAGGAAGGGAGATGATATTGACCATACATATCAGGGAATATGGAATTGATCAAGTGATTCTAGACCTAGGATCGGATGTGAATGTCCTAGCGAAGCAGTCATGGGAGCGCATGGGTAGACTTGTGCTGCAATGGCCTTCTATCCAACTGTGGATGGAAAACCATCAAAAGATCCTACCTATGGGGGGATTGCATGGAATTAGAGTAGATATCGAAGGAGCGAGAACGCCAGTATATTTTGAAGTGATAGAGATTGTTGATGACATCAATTCCTACCCCGCGCTATTGGGAATAGATTGAGCCACTGACATGCATGGAGTAGTAAATCTAAAGAAGCGCAATATGATCTTTGAGAAAAAGTCACTCTGCGTAGTGGTACCTTTAGGCCTCGTAGAAGGATCCCACTACACAAAGCCAGTGCACGACTATGACAACGATGATGATCTGGACTGCATCTACAAGATAACTGCTCAGGAGAAAGATTGGGTAAATCCAACCACAGATGGTCAAATCTCTTGGGAGCATAAAAGATCTTGTACATTAGATTTTGACAAAGAGATAGAACGATGGCCGAACTAGTTACATGAGGTAACCACGCTCAAATATAACATGACGATGAGATCACTGCATTGTCTAACAATATAAAGAAGAGATGTGTCTACGTACGATGGGTTAGGTGAAGTGGAGGACTTCCTGAACAAATTTGAAAGAGAAGTGTTAGAACAAAAACCTTTTGACGCTCTGAAATGGGTGCTATGCGCTACGCCTTCAAGGTGGTGGGGTATGCAACAGAAGAGTTTTGAGGACTGGCATGAATACTAAAGGATGATGCACCTACGATTTGGGAAGCCTCAGATGTGGTTAAAAGATAGGCATGATGGACAAAACGGCCCGTGTGCCCACCTTTCCAGGTGGATACAATTGTATGGTACGAAACTTGTCGAAATGCACATAGTACTTGTAGTTGGAGACATGATCGGTAAGTAGGTGCGGGCAGGACAATGACATGAATGACCACTCTAGATGGGACCGCGAAGTATGGAAATTCCATGTGCGCAAAAGGATATCCAAAAGGAAGCCTTTAACCAAGTATGCGAAGAGATGAAAAAGGTCCACAATATGAAGCGAACTGACTGGGACTTGCACGTACTAGTGATTCTATGGGTGTATAGGACCGCGTGAAAGAACCTGACCCCATAGACACCCTCAAGGTTTGAATATCAATGAACCACCGTAAATCCTATAATATAGGGAAATGTTGGACCACGCAAACTAGCACTGGTAGATACGGTGGTTTGCGGAACCCCAGAAGAGGAAATCCAACTGTGAAGCTCTAAGCTCCAGTAACATGAAAAAGAAAGGGAACGATTAAGAAAGAAAAGCGCTCTAGTGGACATGGAAGTCAAGAAGCTAAAGGATGAAATAAGGGAATATTTCATCGATAAAAAGGCTAGGATGATAAGACAAGGTGCGCATGATCACGTTGATAAATTTGATGACTATTGCTATGGATTGATCAATCTGATGCCTTGGCTTGGACCGCATATTACTAAGCAAAGTAACAGGGTGGCACACTATCGATGATAAGGTACCTGATGCCACCGGTAACAGAGAAAGTTAGGTATATCCTAGGGAGAATGAGGGATGACCAGAGGAAACCATACCCGGGTGGCACGACCACTTGAATAGCCGAGAGAAGTACAATCTTAACACTCCAAACAGTTGAAAGGAAGCACTGGACTATAAACTACTCTGCCCGGGAGCTGCGCGACATTGGAGCTGCGCGCAGAAACAAGAAGTCACAATGTTCGCAACCACACATGGGGAGCAGTGCTGCTACATGGGTTGACCAAAACGTGATCGTTGAAGTCACTATTCATGATGGGATTCTTGACTTGAGACCAAATGGAGCAAGCAGCAGGCATTTAAGACGTGATTTATGGGTAAGATTTGGAAAAATCGGTCGCCAAGGGAGCATTTATGGACCGATTTTGGGGGGAACGGTTGAATTCAAATTCAAAAAGCGCTATAAAATACAAAGAGCTACCTAGTAATCAACACTTAGCCATTTGCGAATTGAGCCATTGACCAGAGCCTTAATTGTTGTGAGCCGAGTGTCGATCGAGCCCCTTAGTTCGAGAGTGCTAGATTCTTGGAAAAACATGATGGCAACAACTGCAGATGTTATGGAAATAACTGAAATGACCACTAAAGAGGCCATGCAGGCCCTGACTATTGGGGATGCTACAAAAGGTGACGGGATTGTGGCAAAAATCTTGAAATCCCAGCGCAGGCCAAGACCGAAGAAGGACAAACAAGCAATGATCCCCATACGTGTGTTCCCACAAAACCCACTATGCACTAAGTTATCAGTGGAGGAGAAAGGGAAAACCATCACCATAGAGACCGATGAAGAAGAGGAAGATCTGAAAGACTTAATCATCGGTGAAAACGAGGATGAACGTATGGAGGAGGAAACTCAGCCTGCACCCCCCGAAACAGTTGCCTGCATATGTCTCCCCATGAAAAGGAAAGTCTAAAGTGCCCAAGGACCTAGACGAGACCAAGATCTCACTCCAAACCCCGCTCCTCCAGACAACATTATTTTTTAGGGCACACACCTAGGACAGGTGCCGAACCTAAAATTCAAAGATTGGGACCTCGCTGACCATGAGAAGTTCGCTCACCTTGAGACCTGATACCTCATGAAGCCCAATCAGAATGCCGCAGTGAAGGCTATAGAACTAGAGCTGTGAAAGTGGTTGCGTGGAGTGGAAAAGGCTGGGCTACTAAACCTAGTGTGGGTGCCGCATTTCCACCTTGCTCCAATAACTATTTTTTTCATCAGGAAACTTCTCTGCTTGGTGCGTGATGGGTGTTTGTGGCTGGAGGAGCCCATCCTCATGATGACAGACTTGATTCACCGTATCTCCCGACTTCCTTGCAAATCAGAGGACCCCGCAGATATCTCAGAGGGGAAGAGTAGTGACTTGACCATCATGGAGGCCATGAAGAAAAAGTACAAGCTAGAAAAAAAGAAGAGGGTTTACACCATCTCCAACATCAAGGAAAAAGCAGTACACGTGGTAACCTAAATCCTGGAAGGAAAGGTTATGCGCAACTGCCACACAAACAAAGTACGCCCACCGGTCGTAGCACTCGCTGAGCAGTGTGTGGAGAGGGTACAGTTGAATTGGTCCAAGTTCCTCTGCAAGGAGTTTTTAGAGAATTTCCGTGAAGCTCAAGAATAGGGAAAAAAGTTCTACTATGCATGGCTTCTTCTATCCATAGTGCTCATGGCAGGGGAATTACCAGAGGATAGTCAATTATTCATAATTGAGAGGGACCTGTTAGAGGCTGCAAAGTATGATTCACTGTGGGCCACAAAAGATGCCAAGAGGATTCGCGACAGTAAAATATTATGGGTGTTCATGGAGATGAACCTCAGAATGGAGATCAATCGCAAGCCACAGTTGTCACCCACCGTCTACAACAGCCTGTAGAGTTTTATGGAATATAAAGCGTACATCCACAACATTTATATCAGAGCACGCAAGGATTCGACCAAACATTGGATAAAGCTCCCCTTTGTAGCTAAATACGACGTAATTTTTAACGTTTTAGAGGCATGGCCATTGGAGTGGCGTGCCTCAGACGTCGCTAATATTGAGAAGTTGGTGGCACAGAGGAGGAAAGAAGAGGCCAAATTGTGCATCAAATAGTTGGTAGAAAAGAGAAGGGAGGTAGTAGCAGCAGCAGAAGTACGGGCGGCGCGGGACACTGAACAAAAATCCAGTCAGTAGGAAGAGGCCGCAGTAGCAACAACAACACAAGAGGCAGTCGTGAAGGCGGGCAAGGGCCAAACGACACCTTCGTAGGGGCAGGAAGCAGAGGAAGCATAGACAAGAAAGGGAGGCACGGACCCAAAAATTGCGTCAACACAGTTGAAGCATCAGCACCCAACAGAGTGGACAAGGTCGCGTAATAAGGTCAAGCAATTGGCGTTGTCTATTGACCCGATCAACCTAACCGAGGATGATCTGCATGACATCAGTGAGATAGTGGATGATATCACCTCTAAGGCTCTCCAAGATTTCATGCAGGAGAACCAGATTGTGTTGGGGGCCGTCAGAGCGCAGTTGTAGGAATTTTAGGAGCCCCCTCCTCAGGTTCGTACCCTTTCGACCAGCCTCGCAATCAAAACAATGCTAGCAGAATAGATGTTGCGCATGCCGATGAAAAATACCATAGTGCCACCAGAAGGGGCACTCATAACAACAAATGAGGCTGACAGACCTACATTGAGCGCACTAAAGGGTCTCGAAATTAATATGGCTACACTCCCATGACAGACCTTATATGTTTTGTAAGATGGGATAACTGAAGAGTTGTGAGCTAGGGAGAGCCACACACTACAATTTTTTAGCATGCAAAAAATAAATATGGAACAATTGAGCTTGCAGCGTGATGAAATGGTGTCACAGAATCAACAGTTGGTAATAGTAGAGGCGCATATCTATAGGTTAGCAACAAGGGTGTGTGAGGTAGGGGAGGAAATAAGAAATGTTTAGCTAGAGATGAACCTTTAGATCACCGAGCTGCAGCTAAAGGCGCAACCATCCACCCTCCCGGAACCCAGAAGTCAGAGAACAGTGCGCTAGCGCTGTCATAGCGCGATTGGACGAGATTGGCGGTGCAGTGCAAGACTACACCAGTATGTTGGAAAAATCACTTGCAGTCCTCACAAATCTATAGGAGGACCCCAACATCCAACGTTTAGAGACAGAGGCGTGAGAAATCCAATAGCAATATGACGACATTCAAGCAACCGCACAGACGGTGTTCCTCACTCAGAGGCTCATGTGGATGCACTAGGCTAAAGCGCTGAAAGAGTAGGTGGACACGACACGAGACAAGGAAGCAATCCTAAAGGTGCACATTCAGCCTTGGATCGATGAGGCCTTCACCATCACAATAGAAATTGAAGGCGCGCTCGCACAGATGCAAGGGATGCACGTACTAATGTACATAAGTACTCCCAACACAAAGGTCTCAAAACAACGTATGCAACAGATCCAACAAGTAGCATCTTAGTGTCTTTCTAACCTTGCTGCAGTTCGAGAACAGTTGGAGGGACTCTGTGCAAAAATCTCGGCGCCGATAGATCGACTCGAGGGCGAGTCACGATGTTTGTGTTGGGGGTTTGGTCAGCATGGAATCCCCCCAAGGCATGTTTTGGGGTTTAGAGCCCAATTTTTGAGCAAGTCTTTTGTAAAAGCTCTACAAATTGCAGGCACAGAGCGTGAAGTCATAATAGAGTCACAGGGTTGTCCGCCCTAGTTTTGTAATGTAATGCCGATTGGATAGACCTACCCATGGTTCGCGGGCCATGGGATTATATAAATGGAGTGAGGCTCTAAGTATAGAAAAAAAGGAATAATGAAGAGAATAGAAAGATGAGAAGTCTAAGTGTAAAGTGTGTATGTGGCTCATAGAGTAGGAGAAGGCTCTACAGCTGAGTGCGCATAGGCCTAGTAGTCCGTAGCTTAGTGCGTGGACCCCTACAACTAAGTGCGCAGGGTAGGTCGAGTCTGCAACTGTTGGAGAATCAATAAATAGAAGTTTTGCTATAATTATGTGTATCTTTCCCTGGTTTAATGCATGATTGGCTATAATTTGTAAATATATTATTTATTTACTGCGCGAACTTGTATGAATGTTTTGTATTATTAAGTATAACTTAAGACATTTAAGAAGACAAAGGTACTTAAGTAATACTGGAAGATAAATAAGATTCAGGGTAATAGTGCAGAGCGTGGCATAGCCCATGGTTAGGGTTACACGAAGGCAGGGTATCAGGCTGTGAGGAACAGAAGGTGCGCAAAGCCACCTGCGTGAAGGAACAACCAAAGGACTAGTTGAAGCTCTCAAACATCTCAAGAGTGCATAAATCTGGTTCTAGCACCCTCCCATACTACTTCAGGGGAGACCTTAGTCCACACTCCATGGACTATTACCGAAAGGGCCAATAATACAAGGTTTTTGTTTGCTAATTAACTTTAAACCTCAGTTAAACCCAACCAAGCCAACACAATTTCTGTAAAAAGTAAGTACTTTATTGTTTTTCGTTTATTTATATTTATAAAAAAAATTGTTAGGAATATTTATAATGAAAATTTGCTAAAAAACAATTTTTGTAAGTAAGTAGTTTGTTGTCTAAATATAAGAAAATTTGAAGAAAATTGAAGCAATTTTGTAGTTGTATTTATATTATTCGAGGGATAATGTAAAATAATGTGTTTTTAGTGAAAGTTTCTCAAAAACTATTTTTTTGGCAAGATTTATAATAAAAGTTTGTTTAAAAACAATATAGATTTCAAGAAGTATAGTTTGTTGTATTTTATTATAATATTATAATATATATATATAATATTAAAAAAATTCATAATTGGTTCAGTTTATATTCTAAAGAAATTTACAACTAGATTGGGAGATTTGAATTTGAAACTTGTTTCAGCATAATGCTTCATCTTTAGAAAAATCCCTCATTAAGCTTCTTCAGCGCCCTAAAATTATGTTTTCTTAAATTATACCATCATTCAGATTTTTCTTTAACTAGTTATTGAAATATATCTATTTAAACCAACCCATCTACTTTAACTATATATTAAACACATTTTTATTATGCAAATTAGGTAATTGATGCCTACAAATTTCAAAAACAATAGATTAAAAGGAAAACAATTTCCATAATTAAGCTACAGTTAATAAAAAAAAGCAACTCCGAATCGTCAAACTATTATTTGAACCGCAATAAAAAAACATAACTAGAAATTTCAACTATACATATATTGATAAAACCTTTTTGCACTTCGCTGACTTTTCGGGCCCTACTTGGTGTCCGACATGACGTTCGATTGGTTCGACATGCCATTAAGAAATTAACGTTCGATTGCTACAGTGGGGCTGCGAAGTGACCGGAAATAAAAAGAAAGGGTCTGAAATAGACTATGTCCAAAACGGTTGTGTTGTGGAAGACTTCCAACTCCAATCATTAAACAACGTGTCGTATTTCCAAAATTTCAGAGATTGGAAAATTTCAACTCTGTCCATTCAAAAATTCATGAAATAAAATTAATTTTGGTAAAAGATTTATTTCAATTATAATTTTGAATTGTATATGCATATAAGTTATATAGATGATTCCAAGATGTTTTGAATACAATTTAATAGAGATTTGAATTGTATATGCATATAAGTTATATAGATGATTCCAAGATGTTTTGAATACAATTTAATAGAGATTTGTTTGAATCATAAATTTAAGTCACCAAGTTTCCTTAAATTGGTTTTAGAATTTGACGATGTTATATACAATTAAAAAAAATGATTCTATTTGCATAGGAATTGAACAGGCATTCTGTCTAGGAATTGGAATTTGGAAAAAAGAAAAACAGAAACAGATCTCTATATGTAGCATGTCCAGAGGGAGAGCGGAGAGCGGAGAGCGGAGAGCGGAGAGCGACTGGGTAGCGACACCGAGGTATGCTGCTGCATATGTCCAACCAGCTGGCCTGCCGGCCATATCCTCCTATCACTGCGTGATTCCTGTATCCTGGTAAGTCATATTATTTGTTGAGGCATCCTTCACCGCTGTCTGTCGACGGTATTCTTGCCCTCCTATTTACGTGACAACTGTTCGAACCCACCTATCTCGTGGCCGTTTTCTGTTTACATTTTCTTCATGCATTACTCCTAGCTGACACGACCACAGTGACATTCCCCCCCCCCCACCTCTGGATATATACTGCTTTCTCCTCAGGGGATACGTTTTACATTTTTTCCTCCTTGTGCCTCCTGGCACGGGGTCGCCACCCTCTTTCTCGTGGCGTCACTGAGTACTGGTCACAGATACACATCCTTCATGCATTACTTCCTGCTGCCACGAACACAGAGTCATTGTTATATACTGGAACTCACCAGGGACTAAGTTTCACATTTTCTTCCCTGTGCCTCCTGGCACGGGGCTGTCATTTACATTTCGTGGCTCTTTCGCTTCGTCCTCAGTATCCTCCACTCTCTGTCTTACCCTCTGGTTTATATGCCTGCGATTCTTTCACTATCCTCGTTGGTGTCGCTATCCCAGGTAGGCTTATATTTTTTCCTCTTGGTTTCTATATATATGATATATTATGTTTCTGGATTATTTTGATACTTACCAATGGTGATATTATTCCACATATAGAGATACGTTTGTTTTATTATTATGACTCTCCTGGTTTTCACATATTTATTGTGGATTTCCATCTGGTTAAAAGGACTTATATATGCTCTTCGCATTTTCTCTGCTCTCGTCACGTTATACTCTTGTCTCTTCATTTTATATATCGTCTGGATTTTCCTCCAATTCATATTATAACATGTTGTTTGGGTTTTTTAAAAATCTGGGGGGTTTTGTTCGGATTTATAAACCTTGTGCTGATATTTGTATCCGCCTTGGTTCATGGTGGTGCATCTTCTCTTTTTACTGCTGCTGCTGCCTAGAATGCCATGAGCCATCTCCCTCATAGCTGTTGTTGCTGGTTTCCCATGCTACCTGCTTCACTCTGTTTTCTTTTTGGCCGGATCTTTTTTCCGTCTCCTTTTCTGCATCCGGACACCCTCTTTCCGACCGATGCCATATTTTTCTCTTCTTGCCCATTTATGAGCTGATCTCATCGGGATCTTCACGGCCTACTTTTCCTGGCTCACCTGGGGAATGGGTCGTCCTTTTCCTGTATATTTCATCTATATATGGGTTTCAACGGCGCTTATTGTCAACTTATGAGCTTCTCTCATTATTGAACCGTCCTTATATGCCTTGTCATCTATTCTTATTTGACCGTTTCTGGCATCTTCCATTTCTCGAGGACTTCTCTGTTGTTTCCTTTTTACGGATGTTCTTATCCGGGCTTACCTCATCCAGGCTTTATTCTCACCGCCTCTTCTCATATCTGACAACATTTCAAATTTGACATTAGATTGGCCCCTTTTTGCTCGCTGGCCTCTGTACTCCCCATTTATTGGTTTGGCCTTGTCTGACTTTTTCTCATGGCATCGGCATTCGAATCATCTGCCACGGAGGCAATGATTCGAGCTGCCATTCTTGTTGAGGAGGCTCTCGACCCGGGTCGATCCAGACAGTCCGCGCACTCCACCATGGACCGTGCCGCCGTCCATCCATCCATCCATGCGACCTTTCCTTGGCTGGAAAATGATTCGATGAAGGTCCAATCTTCTCATTTTGATACTACACATCACAAGACTTACAACAGGTCACGTGTTCCGGCCAAATCTTCGGCTCCCCCGCCGGCTATCGATATGGATAATCCTCATTTATCAGAGAGGATTGATAGCCTTCAGAGATTTGCCCTTATTGGCCGTTGGTATTTTCCGGTCATGAGCGACCTGGAAATGCGCAAATGGATTGCCTATTATAGGCTATGCTCCTATTATCTCCCATCTCATGAAGGACTGGTATTGTTTCCATTTCCTCGATGCTGCTGATACGGACGTCATTCTACGCGCTCCTTGGGTTTTCAAGAGGAGCTTCCTTGCTCTGCACCGCTGGTTCATTGGCTATGATCCTCTAAAAAATATGCCCTCTCACAACCTGATATGGGTTAAGCTTCTGAATCTCCCTCTGGAGATGTGGTCAAAGGAGATCCTAGAAATTATTGGGAATTCTATCGGACGTTTTATCTACGTTGATCCATGGTGCATTGGCGAACGAGATAAGAGGATCGCCTAGATTCTTATCGACCGTGCCTATCGGGGTGGCTACCATGAACACATTGATATCTCATGGCGTGGCATGCGCATCTCCCAACGCCTGGACTTCTAGGGCGTTCCTTTTCGATGTGTTGCCTGCCATAAGACTAGTCATCTTATTGAAAAATGTCCCAGAAGGAACGCCCACCGACGCCGCTTCCCTCATCATCAAAAGATGTCCCGTCGCCACCCCAATGAATCTGAATCCTTCATGGCTCCCCAGCCTCCTGAACCTATTCCTTCTCCTCCGATTTCCCCCTGCCCCCCCAACGCTCTTCCTTATGGAACGGAATTGGACCGGGGTCAATCCTCCCACCCGCGCTCCTCATCCCTGGCCCCTGTCACCATTCCCGAGCCCTTTGATGACCCTCCAATCCGGTCCCCTTCCCCCATCCCGATTGGTGACATATACAAAGGCTCCCTTCCCATCTTCATTTCATCCTCCTCCCCCTCTCATGTTTCTCCCCCCCATATCTAAAAAAGGAAAGGAACCTCTCATTGCGGCCACCCCTGTTAACTCCCCCTCATCTTCGTCCGCCAATCTATTCGATTGCGACATTGACCTTCTCCTGCATCACAAATCCGTCGAACTTGAACCGCTCACCATTCATAAGCCCTTTCATCGATCCTCCCCTACCATCAGCCCGGCGTCGGGCAAAAATATTACTGTTCGAAAAACCTCCAAGGGTGGCTCTCGCCGTGGTGGATCCAACTGTCCGGATCAGGGCATTCGATCTCTATCCCTGGTCGATGTTCCGATATTTGACATGTCTTCCCCTCGATCACAGCCTCTTAGCGCAGATGCGGCTGGTCCATCCATCCCATGATGGACATTGTTTCCATGAATATTCGTGGGCTAGGTGCAGGGCCCAAATATCTTGCATTAAAACATATTTTCTCTTCTGCTCGGCCAAAGATTATTCTCATACAAGAATCTATGCACGATCGCCATTCTTCTATAGCGTACTTCCGAAAGATGTTTCCCTCATGGCACATGGTGGCTATTGATGCGTGCGGCCACTCGGGTGGTCTTGTTGCTCTCTGGAATCCTCTATGGATTCGCGCTTCCGCCTACAAATGTTTTGCTGGCATATTGTTAAATGCCACCTTCCGGGGGCATCGAACTCCTATCAATATCCTCAACATCTATGCTCCATATGTGCACCGATCTCCCTTCTGGGACAGATTCTTCTCTTCGGACCTGTGTGAGATCCGACACATGATGCTTATTGGGGACATGAACTTCACACTTGGTCCTAACAAAGTTTGGGGTGGTGGCAGGCTTATGGACCCGATATCTGATCTCATGAAGAATCATCTTCTGCATCGGAACTTCATAGACATTGCTCCATCTGTATTGACACACACATGGGATAATGGACGCACGGGTGATGCATACATTGCCAAACGCTTGGACCGTGCTATAATTCAGGCGGATATTATTGAACATATGGGCATGCCGTATCTCTCCATAGGCAACGAATCCATATCAGACCACTGGCCAATATTCATTCAATGGCGGCAGCGCCCATATAAACAACATTTTCCTTTTAACTTCGACCGCACCTTTATAGATGATCCTGATTTTATTCATGTTGTCACAAATGCTTGGAGCGCCTCGGGCAACAGAGCCTCATCTCATGCCCCATCCTTTCATGAACGTATGAGGCACGTTCGATCCATTGTAAAGACTTGGCAGTCTAAGAAGAAGAGTCGCAACCGCGGTGAATTGCAGAAAATACAAAGTGACTTGGATCATATTCGCTCAGCACATGATCCTAATTCTATGTCCTTCCTTCTCAGATGTCAGATTGCTAATTTATCACGCCGCAAACTATAGTTATTAAAATTAGAGGAATCCACATGGCGCTTTAAGAGCAGGGCATTATGGCTTGGCATGGGAGACAGGAATACAAAATTTTTCCATAAGTTTGCAAACCATAGACGCGAGATTAATGCTATCTAGCGGATTCGCGACGGCACTGGCGGCCTTTTTTATTCGCAATAGGACATCACCGACGCTGCCCTCACCCATTTTAAATCCCATTACAGCCGAGGTATTGGTTGTGCCATTCATGATATTCTGTGGGGAATCGAGATATTCCCCTCCATGTTTGATGATTCTACTAATGACTCCATTTATCAGCCGATAACAGAGGATGAGCTCCTTGGTGTTCTTAAAGCTTTCAGCAAGGATAAATGTCCCGGGTCTGATGGTTGGACCATCGAATTCTTCCTTCACTTCTTTGATCTTATCAAACATGATCTCATTCGAATGATTGAGGACTCACGCATCTCTAGGCGCATACATCCCCATACATCATCTACTTTGATTTCCCTTATCCCCAAGAAGAGAGATGCAGATACATTCTCTGATTATAGACCAATCTCTCTATGTAATATCTCTTTCAAAATAATTTCGAAGATCATTGCTGAGCGCATCAAGGGAACATTGGCTGTACATCTATCTAAAGACCAACACGCTTTTCTGAAAGGTCGGAATATATTGGACGCGGTTGCTTCTACACAGGAATGTATCTATACAATGTTCTCAAAAAACATTGACGGGGCTATCCTTAAAATAGGCCTACAAAAAGCATATGATTGTATTGACTGGGGCTTCATTCACTGTCTATTGGCTAGAATCGGCTTACGGGCTGAGATGATTTGTTGGATTATGGCATGTATTGAAGGCGTCAATTATGCCATTAACATCAATGGGATTCCTTCTCCATACTTCACAGTTGAACGGGGCCTTCGCCAGGGCTGCCCACTAGCACCTATTATTTTCATTCTTGCCATGAACACACTCAGTCTGCACATCAACAAGGCTGTGGCTGATCAAAGATGTATTCCCATTAGTATCAGCAGACATATTTCTTTATCCCACAATTTATTTGTGGATGATGTTTTACTGTGCGCCATGCTTCAACGCGCTTCATGGGCATGCCTATTTGATATCCTCATCAATTTTCAAAAGGCCACAGGCCTCGTTATCAACAGACATAAATCTATCTTATATTATAATGGTGCTATTTCGGACATGATTTCCTGCATTGCTGATATGTTTGGGGTACAGGCTTAACCCATTCGGAGAGGCATTACATATCATGGTTTTCAGCTAAAAACACACAACTACTCGGCCACTGATTGGGAATGGCTCATTTTGCGGTACTACAACAAAATATCCTCATGGGAATACCGCGCTTTATCTCTGGCTGGCAGAGTAACTCTCACTGTGGCGGTTTTAACTCATTTATCAGTCTAGTGGGCGCATTTGTTTTACATTCCCACTCACATCATCCATCGTCTCAATCAATTATCGGCATGCTTCATTTGGGGCGGGTCATCCACGCACCAAAAGATTCATCTTGCTAATATGAAGGACATATCCATCCCAAAGCAACAGGGTGGATGGGGAATTAAGGATCTACGTCTATTTGGTTGCGCGCTTATCTGCCGCACATTATGGAGAGGCATTTATGGATGCTCGCCATGGAGCAACATCATCTGACAAAGATACATGAAGGGGAAACATATCGAATACTGGTACAAGAAAGGGACCATTGGTACAAGAGCGGGCTCACCTATATGGCGCAGCATGAAGAAGGTTGAAACACTGTTTCTGCCACGTCTGGGATGGCAGTTTCATACAGGTGGAAATATCCTCATTGGCATCGATCCAATTGTTTGTGGACATTCTGATCTTAATTTTCCAAGGGTGCTCATTTCACAGCTTCAGCATCAAGGCATTTTCACTTGGGACAAATTGATCAAGGAATGGCATGGTTCCACCCCAATCTGGATGGAAAGTAGCGATCTCAATCTATAGGACTTGCTGGCGGGTATATGGAAATCGCTCACAGACACCTTATCTGGGAGCGGCATACATCGACATGGCTTTTCTAATCATCTACAATGGACCGTCAGTTGTTTTAGGAGACCTGTGTCTGTCAGAGACATATATGCATATCTGATCAACAATAAATTTCCATATTCTCTCCCATCTTTCCCATACATTTTCTGGAAGGCAAAATGTCCACCTAAATTTACACATTTTGCATGGTTGGTCTTTTACAACAAAAATCTTACATGGGTCAATCTCATAAAACGTTCATGGCATGGCCCCAGCAGATGCTCTATGTGTGGAAATGATGAAGAAACCAACCTCCATATGTTCATCAAATGTCCAGCCACCCTGCGGATCTGGTATGTTCTGGCAATTAATTTTGATTTCCTACTGACTGATTTTGATTCTACTAGTGCAGCTCTTATATGGTGGAGCAGACAGAATGGAAACAGGCGCTTCCTCATCCTCTTATTTCTTTGGTCGGTATGGAAATGGCGGAATGCCATAATTTTCAAAGATTCACATATGCCACCATCCTTCATTATTGACAACATCATGTCCCTGTGGCACTTGATATATGGCTCCATTTGATGGCACATTCAATCTTCCATATGATTTTTTTGTCTGCATCATACACAGTTTCCTTTTTTGAATATTTCACATCTGGTTGTCAATTGTATTGATTGATATATATGCTTACAGACACAATAGACATATATATGTGTAATATGCTAATATGTGTAAAATGCTACATGATGTGTGCATTCCCTGCCACATTCTCACAAGAAGTTTTTATATTTTCTCAATATAATATATTACGCTTTTTTTCTTCTAAAAAAAATATACAATTAAAAAAAATATTTTAAACATTTTTTTTCATTGATGAAAATTGTTTCAGGTAGTTTTAATTAAAAAATTTATTTATATATAATAATTAAAATAAGTATTTTTTTAAATAGATAGTGGACATAATTTTTTGAGAAAATAGTGAAAATTCACGTACTATGGAAATTTTGGGAAATCTGAGTTCTCGGGATTTTTAATCGTGTTGTATTTATTTCCATAGTTAAATTTTTTAACATAAAAAATGACAGGAAAAATAGCTTCTTTCTTTTTTACTAAATTCTTCATAATTGAGCTTAGAGGTTTATTCTATAACAAAATACGTAATGATTGAGCTGAGAGGCTCATTCTACAACGAATTCTGTTTTAAATAGAAAAATAATATACCTTGTAATTAAACAAAAATAAATGTCCTGTAAAATAATTAGAATTAAAAATATGTGAATACTATGTTTAAATCTTATTATTTTCAAAATAATTTTAACAAGAAACTTAAATAAATTATTTTAAGATATATATTTTTTATAGTTAAATTTTTATTTGGTTTTATATATTTTATTTAACATTAAAAAATATACTTTAAATAATAAAAAATAATCCTCTCATAAAATCTGTATTAGGGATAAATCTATACTGATAATAGTTAAACAACACCACAATAATTCTTCTAAAACATAAAACAAAATACAAAATTACCGTAGAGGGTGCATATCTAAATATGATAAAGACCAAGATTGGGGTTTGCATGAACCCTATTCTACTATTCCTGCTACGGGTGTAATAAGTCACTTGTGCAATGCACATGGAAGAGCTTGAGCCAGTCCTCCCCCCATTATCATATCAATGACTCTATATAATAATAACAAGGGAGCCACTGCCGTGGCGGGAGTCTCTGTCGAGGTCTGCCATAACAACAGAATACAAAGGCTTTGTACAACATGTCTATACACTCAATATAATTATCATTAGATTATCAACAATATTTCCTATGTAGAAATTCTAGTAATTCATGCTCATAAGTTCACTCTATTACTGAGCATATTAAGACATTCAGAATTTTGACAATCTCTCCCCAAAAATGTGAGTTGTAACTCAAATATACTCCATAATCATTGCGCAATACCCATCCAGTTACTGAGATTTATTGATTTTTATACACTAATGAACTGACGAGGAGGGACATTGGCGCTGGAACCGAGAAAGAAAGAAATGGCAGGGCAGGGGACTTTTATTGCTAAGATTAATGGCGTGCATCGCTGGCTTGCATTACTCACTTAGGATTGCTCGCTGGTGCAAATCTATTGCTAGCCGGTAGGCTGGTTGCTTGAGTTTCTATTCCATATCTAGTTGAACCAGCATCTTGTGCAATAATATCCCTTCCATTTGGTAACCTTTTCAAATGAGTTTCATAGGAAGATCTATATTTCCCGTTGCATTCCTTCTATTTCGAGCATTTACTTGTAAGGAACCAAATTACCTACAATGGCATCTCCCTTCAAATCAAAGAAGCATAACCTCGTATTAAATCTAAATTAAGTCATTATTTTTAAATCTATGAAATAAAAAAATAAAACAAAATTCCTTAAAGATTTGTAATCCAAGCAAGTAAATATGAACAAATGTGAAGATGATAATATGACATATCTTGTATCTGTCAAAAGGACTCTGCCACGTTTCATATATTTTCATGCAATTCGACGTAAAAGAGCATGTTGTTCACTTTTATTCAAGACTGGTTCATAAATCTCTCTGCTTATGCGTAATCACTATCGTTTGCTGCACTTCGTCCCTACTTTATTGTTATCTGTCTGTAAATGGACTCCATCAACGCCCCTCACCTTCCTGAGGTCGGCTTATGGCAGCTACAGAGGCCGAAGTTAGAGAGGTTGCATATCCAATTTACCGAGTGAAGGAAGAAGGCATAAGGAGGGGCATGACGGTTAACCCACCACTGCAGAGAATTGCTTAAACGTGGTAAACGATGAATTCTTGGTCTATCCTATACCTATAGTGTGTGGTCTGGTTGATGCCAGTAAACTGATAATTCCCATCCCCTATTTTTGAAAAACTTGTTGTCACAACAGGTTTCTGGGTCATTGAGTGCAGGGAATTTTTCTTTGTGATAAACTCGGGCTATCCATGAATTCTCATTTGTGAGAGCCACGTTATTAAATTGACCCTATTTCGTATCATGAAGAAAATTGCACCTCTCTGTGTAAGGACAATTGCCCCCCAAAAAGAACTTACATGGCCTGTTCTTGTGAAATCTCTGCAAATTCACCAATCCGGCAATGTTTGACCCCCAACCGCTAAACACAGTCGGCCTTCGGAGCTCCTCTGCACCGTGTGAAAAGCTACAATTGTCGTTGAAGGTGCACGTCCCGGCCTCGAACGTCGCGCAGCTTGGTCTTCTATAGGGAAATCGTGGCAGAGGGGCAGGGCTTGGGAATACATCCCGCCTGCAGATTTGGAAAGCCGAATGGGAAAGCAGGCTAGAGAGGTGGGGATTCGAAGGTTTTCACTCTTTTCTGTGGCGGTTCTGAGGGTAAATTCAGCTGGTGAGCTCTCGGCTTGGCGGAATTGTTGACATTGTCCCACACATGGTTAGTGGTGGGATTAGACCCTTGCGCCGGCAGAGAAACGGGCTCGTACTTTGGCTCTTCCAACGGTCACCCATCAAGGTTCATTTCTGCGAGAGAGACAACTTTTAGAAAGCGCAGTTATTGCGAGAGCTTTGTGGAAGATTACGATGGAAATGCTGATGATATTTTGATGTGGAGAAGCTCATTTGACCATATTGCCCCTCATATATGACGACGAAAAGTATAATGAGAATCAGAAAGAAGTGTGTGCAGCATGGCGGTATTGGCTTCTTCGATTTTCAAGGGCCATTTACGCGCAAGTGTATACTACTTCCCTGGTTTTAATGGTAGCCCATCACTAGCTATTATTTACCCTGCCTTTCATTTCTGCATAGAATACAATTAATTTCATTAACAATAAGGTTGTAGATTAACAAATATAAAGCTTCTACACTCTACATCCCAAAACGATATTTCATGCGTTCTTTTCTTTAGCATTTGAAATTACAAATAAATATTAGCTGACAAAAAACTGATATGATATGACTTTTTAGGAGAACGAGAGTTTGCGAAGATGGAAAGAGCAACTCCTGGGCAGGTCAGTCTGAAAGTACAATTCATTTTATTAACAATAAGGTTGTAGATTAACGAATATAAAGTTGCTACACTCTGCATCCCAAAATGTTGTTTCATGCGTTCTTTTCTTTACCATTTGAAATTACAAACAAATCTTAGCCGACAAAAAAATGATATGATATGACTTTTTAAGAGAACGAGAGCTTGTGAAGATGGAAAGAGCAACTCCTGGGCAGGTCAATCTGAAATTCTGGTATAGGACTCTTGTCCAAATTATGTATATTGATAAAGATTCTAGCTTATTCACTGAAACAAGAAATGTTGTATCAAATAATTTTCATATTTGTACCGGTTCTCATGTTGCTTACCTTGTTTGCCTTGTCTTTTGTGGTGCACTGCTTGCCTTGTCTTTTGTGGTGTAGGCGCAGATGAAAGGAGTCTCTATTTCTACCACTCCCCCATTGCTGCCACGCCTGCCATTGCAAACTTCGGCTAACAACAAAAACATTTACCGGCTCTGAAGAGAATAGAAAAGACTTGACAAAGGTAAGCCTATCCAACAAAAGTCTCACCAGAAACCTTCATCCATAGATGGTAAAGACTCATTTCATATTGTGTTTGGGGGCAAGAAGTTGAGAGACGATGGTAGCCAGCTACCTGAGAGGTGGCAGACGATGGTAGCCAGTTGCCTGAGAGGTGGAAGGTGGCAGCTATATAATAAACTTTGCATAAAATGCCAACAGAGATGTTCCCAGTGTCTAAGTTTCATGTTTATTACCACAATTTTCTAGACTTTGGATAAAATATAACTTGTCACCACATTTCTACATTGGTATAAGCGAAACCTGCAATAAGAGGTTCTTTCTTGCCCAGCGAAAAACCTTCAATAAGAGGTTCTTTCTTGCCCAGCGAAAAACCTTCATTAAAATTTTGACAGACAAAAATTGTCATTCCAAAACATTGATTAAACGATGATAACGCAAAAGAAAACATGGTCAACAAATGAATTAATGCAAGGTCAATGATCTATCGATCGCTATAGTCCCTGCTCTGCCGTAAGGAATAATAATAATATCACCATCTGACCTCAACTTTCACTCCACCCGCCCAATGTACGGTAAAGTTGGCTGAAACGAAGCAGAAGGAGAAGCACATGAGAATTTTATGTTAATTGATGCCATTATGCAATCTAAACTCATACCAATGACATTTTGCAGTGGCCAACATTCAATTGCATGGTGCTTCAGATTTGACTCATGCTATTTAGATGACTATTCAAGAATAATAAAAAATAAGAACACTAAAAAATAAGAACACATGTATGATGACAATGGGATGATGTTTTAAATTTGATGATTATTTAAGAATAATCAATATAAAAAACACATCCGTAATGATAATTTGACGGTGTTTTCAATTTGACTAAGTTTGTAGTCAATTGGTACTTCGTCTTTGACTAATACAAGTTGGATGACTATTCGAGAATAATCAAGGAACATATGTATGATCCCAATTGCAAGATGGTTTAACTCAATGTTTTTATATGAATATTGAGAAATAACCCACATGTCTGTATAAATTATATTAGTTGAAAACGACCATATGAAGTATGTTATTTGCAAACTTTGTTGAAGTTAAAAATATTAATATTTAAATAATTATATTTTTTAATTTAAAATTTTCATTAAAATATATATAAATATATCAATAAATTTATAATTTTTTTTTAAATAAAAAGAAAATGGTTTATTAAGGATATACTGAAATCATTCACAAGATTCAATATGTGGAAGAACAATCTTTTTATATTTACCTTGTAATCAAATAGCTTTTTGTTTTTAAAAAAATCAAACAATAATGATAAGGAACCAACTAAAACTAAATATATTTTACTATCATAAATATATTTAGTAAATTGGTTATTATGTGGAAAATAAAAATGATAATAGTATTTTTAAAGCAATGACAAATATTATATTATATTTTTATTTAATTTTAATTCTTTTTATTTCAATATATTTATAGAAAATTTGAGCGATTTTATATTTATAATTATGTATTAATATTCAAAAGATAATATAAGTAGTTGTTTTTGTTTTTTATGATATATTAATCGTGATGAAAATTTATGAAATGCTAATTTATTTAGTAAGATAAATTATTAGAGGAAGATACACAACTTATTAAATATGATGTAAAAAGATGAAACACAGAGAAGGAAGATTAAAAAATGTTAGCTTAATTATCTCAAAATTTTATTATTTAAATATATTTCTAGAAGTGTTGTAATGAAAATAGCACATTGACTTGTTTGAAATAGAAAAACTTTATGATCATAGCTTTGGTACTAATTTCTACAAACCATGCACCTCAAAAATGATAATGAATTAATAATTATACTCTACTTCGAAGGGGAGACCTCATTTTACAACCAATATAATGTATAAGACAATATTGGATGATCCTAAGAGTAGGTTTCTTCTCTCTATATATATAACACAAGATGTACAACTACAATGAAATCATACAATGAAATGTTTAGGTTAATTGAATAATATACCAATATAAATGTAATAACTCAATACGTATGTTGTAGGTTAATGGAATAATATACCAATATAAATGTAACAACTCAATACATATTCCTTATTTAAGGGGTATTAGGATTAGCATGGGCTTGTATAAAGCTTATCATGCCTCTCTCTTTCAAACAATTGTTGTCATCAACATATTTTTTGGAGTATTTTCATTTTTTTTGTGTGGGTCTCCCTAAACTTATGTAGAGTGGGTCACTTAACATTTGAGTAAATCTATAAGTAGATAAGACAAAGCTACAATGAAGGAAAGTAATTTTCTCCTTTTCACTAAAAAATGCATCCTAGATCTTATTGTTTCTTTTAAACTTTTACTTTGTTAGTAAACTTTTTGTTTTGAGACATATTTTGTAGCTCAAAATTACTGTAATGATTTTCTTAGACCAAAAGGAATTTTACTATATGCAATCACTCCCTTCGGACAAATAATTTTATTTTTTGTTGATCCCCAAGTCATATTTTAATATGATTATAGCCAAAATAATCCATCCATGAACAAAAACATTTCACTTCTTGGACACTCCTAAAAAATTTGATAGATGAAGGTTGTGGGGAAATTTTCTTTTTGGACAATTTTTGTTCAGATCTCAAAGATCCAAGCATGCCTTGTTAGTTCCTTGCTTCTTGTCTACAAGAACATGATTAGAAACCCATTCAATAAGAGTAACCATGTTAATTAATTTGACCTTAAGTGGCTTCTCTACCTCTACCATTTTCATTGCAACCATCCTTAGAATAACCAACCAAATATTTTTCCTAAAAGTTTGTCAATTTCATATACTTTAATTTCATATTGTACAATTATAGGATGAATCATGGGAATTTATTCATATCTCCAAGTGAAAACATCATGGAACTTAAAAAAAGATATCAAAATACAAATCTCTTTAAGAGAACAATGCAAACGAGGGAAAATGTTCTCCACCACATGGCGTTTTGAGAGATTATAATCAATATTACTTTAGAAATGTTCTCAATATTTCCCTCAATGTACACAAGGCATGATACAAATAGATTCACAAATCAATCCTCAACTTATAGCATGGTTGACTAATATTCATTATTTTATACCTTGTCAAGCTTGTGGAGGTAAGAAGATGTATGTTGCACATCATCCCAAGACCTCTCAGTACTAGGCATCACCTTGACAATTGTGTTATCAGAAAGTAAAATTATATCTAAGTAATCCATAGGGAGGGAAAAAATAGGTAGCCCATATATGCATTGTAAGATGATCCAATTATAACAAATGGAGAGGAATTGTATAAAATTCTACAGAGGAATTCAAAATAAATTGGTAAATAACATCTGATATAGTTAAATGCATAGTCTTCCCACAAACACCCCCTCTTATTCTGAAATAGAAGGATACGGTAACACCCATAGATCCTCAAAGTAAAACATCATAAGTTAACATATTCAAGGAACTAGAACCAAGGTCATTACTTTACTGAACCTACTAGAAATGGTGTTAATGTAACTGATAGGGGGCAAAAAACTAAAAGTTAGATGTCTTTTGTGATTTATCAACTAGATGGACAATAGATCCTATAGGTGCCTCTAGGTCATTGAGGCAATAAGTCATCTATTGTAACTATCTTTCTTTCATGAGGAAAGAAAAGGACCCAAAATAATGTGGAAATCCCAACTTGAATAGTATGGAACTAGCTACATTTTAATAGAATATGATAATTAAGTTTAGCATCAATTATTTCCACTTCAATGGAAAGGAAATTTCCTTCTAACTAAATGAGAAAAGAGGAAATAATCCCATGAGTCCAAAAACAATGACCATTCAATGTCATTAATAATGTGGGATATGTAACCAATGTAAGAGATCCAATGGCTTTCTAACATGATAATGACATGACACATGTTGAAGTTTCCTCATTCATGACCATTATGAAAGTAGCCTTCACATGGTAAGTATCTTGAATATGAAACGATAAATGTTGAGGTAGATGCGAAATAATTTTAAATGTGTCAAACATAATCATTTGATAATTATATGTATCAATGAAAATAATGGAAAATAGTGTGCACTCTTATGTTGGATATGTCTAGAGCACTTCCAGGGTAGACATAGTGCATAATTTTTGGGCCAAATATTCCACAATGGAATAACTTTCACTGTCTGTGGAATTTCGTTTATGCATTCATCTCTTAAGCATGCCATTCTAAATATGTGTCACTAAATCAACCACATGACCTATGTGTCACGATATTCATTACCCTTCAAAGACTCAAGGGTCTCATCATTATGATCTTGAGTGAAAATATTCACCTATTTTTTGAACATGTAAATGTCTAATAGAATGTCCTCTTGAATGAGACCACCTTGGTTGCCCCCTTACTGATACCTAGGATTATTTGAACTACCAACAACTCATTTCTTCTTGTTGATGACCAATATGTGACCACTATTGGAATAGTCATCGCCGAAGGGAGAAAATTTTATTTCGAGCCCTAATTAGATCCCATCTCATTTGGAATGGTAATCTTTGATCGATATGTGGGATCATTTTCCACTTTAGGCTAAGGGGATTTCTTATGTCAACTACAAAATATATCTAGTGTTAATAGGATTTTCCTATCCTTGCCTTTGTAATTATCTTGATTTCTAGGGAATAATAATTCTTCAAGAATCACGAACATTACTCTGAATGCAATTGGAGAGTGATATAGAAATAATTATTTTCTTAAATATAAGAGAGATGCTTAACGATTGTAAACTTAACAAAATATTGACACATTTTTTACATCCATAAAGAAATTGTGAATCACATTAACATCGACCAATTAGTAATGAGAGAATCTAGTCATTCTAATAAATATAAGAAAATGCACTAGAGTGATGGATTGCCAACATTAACAATAACCAAATTCATCTATAGGTATAGGTGCAACAAATCAAATGTAAAAAAAGAAGAATATCAAAATCATTATAGCAGAAAAGGACATGTAGAAGCAAAATTTTGGAACAAGAAACCATCAAAGAATCACATTTAGGTACATTGTTTTTGGATAAAAGAGAAAAATGGAAACGAGTTTCTTTTATTATAAGGTTAAGTCTTCCGAATTTCACGAGGCATTTAGTGCTCTAAAAGCTAGTACATAGAATTTGTCATTTGTCATTTCTTTAATTCACAGTGGTTCATGGTAAACCAAAAATAATTTTTGTAGAGGTAAATTCAAGTGAGTCAAATATGTGGAAAGGATGTGGGTTTATATCATGTAACTATGCAAGGATGCATGATCAGTTAAAACCATCATCTTAAAAGGATGGGACAGCAAGTTGTGGAGCCAAAGCCAACCAATTAGATAGTTACAAGGGTGGAAAGTAGAGTTCTATCAAAGCTTGATGTGGAAATAATTGGGGAAATGTGAGATAGATTAATCTCAACAAGGGAGTAAGTTACAAGGGTGGAAAGTAGAGTTCTATCAAAGCTTGATGTGGAAATAATTGGGGGAATGTGAGATAGATTATTCTCAACAATAGAGTAAGTTGAGACGATGTTAATTTAACATGTTGATGAACAATTTAGGTGAAGAAAATTCCTAGAAATGTGGTAAGTATAGTGAGTAACACCATCATATCTTGGTAGATGGATTTCTTTCTATATAGACATCAATGATTAATGGTTGTAGGAAGAATTAGAATGGTCATGAAACAATTAGTTTTGTGCATGAATTAAAAAAGGATGTATAAGAAATTTAAGTGATGAAGAAATCCAAAGTGAAGACATTGATGTGATCATGGCTGCAATAAAGAAGAAAATTTGGTGACATTGCACGTGAAAATATTTTAGCGTCAATGAATATTTCAACAAAGGAAAATAAATGATGATGGACAATCAAATTTGAAAGATTATGAGAGTCGCATGTTATAGTTGTAAAAACTTCTATGGTGTCATGTTTGAGTATGTAATTAGTATATCTTTGAGTGAAGTATGAGAATTTTTTGTAGTCAAATGAAATGTGAGTTTGAGAAGGTAAGTGAACTCCAATAAAATTTCTAATAATCTAAAAGCTACATTGATGTAACACATAGTTTTTAGTCACCTAGAAACCCCTTGATGTGAAGGTTTTTCGTCATCCAAAAACCATTAATGTAGTGAATGCATCATGGTCAGCCAAAACCACTTCATGGTGATGTAATGTTTTTGGTAAACATAAACCACTTGAAGTGTGATGGATGAGGGTCATGAACAAAAAACACAAAGGTGTAATACTAAATTGCGATTATGGGTAACCTAAGGAAAATACATAATAACGTAGATGGAAGGGGGGTCCTAAGTAATGTTAAATTCATGAGGACATGTGATGGAAGAATGTTTGAATGATCCACTTACAAAAAGGACATTCAATTAGACTAGCAGTTGTAAAAACTATTTAACCATGCATTCCAATGTATGGTAATTCCTTTATATGGATGTCAACATCATAGGAGTATGATGGAAATTCAAGGTTGAACCAAACATAGAAATTATTTATGAGGAGGACATAGAAATTATTGATCAAGAGGATTATGTGTTGCAAAGAAAGAGAAATTTGGTATTGTAAACAATAAATTTCTCCATTAAGGGGGAGTTTTAGAATTAATGGTAGAAAAATATTGTTCCAATGCATTCTTCTATATTATCATAATACCAATATGGTCTTCTAGAAATTTATTAGTTTCCAACATAGGAGTGAGTTGTAGGTGAGTAGGTATCATTATTCTTCAAATTGTTGTTGTTATATTTTATATCAACCCTATTACTATAAATATAATATTATAATATTATTTTGTGTTTAAAACATATATCACATTTACTGAAATATTATTATCTTTTTTTGCTTCGGTGTTCTAAAGAATATATTTCTCCATTAAGAGTGGAGTCTTAGATTTAATGGTTGAAAATTATTGTTCTAATGCATTCTTCTATATTATCATTGTTACAAAATAGAGTATAAATTTGATAGTTTATAATGTATGAGTCAGTTGTAGTTGAGTAGCTGTCATTATCCTCCAGGTTATTGCATTATCTTGTAAGTTGGTATGGTTATCTTTTTTTATCAATACCATTACTATAAATATGAGATTCTTCTGTGTTTCAAATATAGATCTGATTTAATAAAATATTATTGTCTTTTTTTCATTTTTGATGTCATTGTTTGACTAATACTAATTAAATGACTATTTAAAAAATAATCAATATAAAAAACACATGTACAAAAACAATTCCATGGTGCTTCAACAAAATTTATGAAATAATCAATTTATCTATAAATATATTTAAAAAAAATTCCTTCATCAATGAGATAGAAATTGTTCAAATTATTAAAAAAAAATGAATTTATTAGAATTATTTAAAAAATCAACTATCAATACATATCGCAATATTTTTTTATATTTAATTAAGTGATTAGATAAATTTTTATTATCAATATTTAACTATTTATTTCAAAATTATAATGATAATAATAATTCAAAAAATTATCCTGGATCTGGGTGATCCTCTTGCCATAAATGGCATTCATGCAGCATTACCACCCCTCGTACTGCCACCTGCTCCACAGCGTGGAGCCCGTGGTCTCGACTGGAGGAGGGAGGAATGTTTTTATGGCCGTCGGCCGGGTCACGACGACGCCATTAATGAAGGCCGAAGCCCGACGCATCCTGTTGTTGGTTATTTACATGGAGTCTCCTGGTGATTTTTCCACTTCGTCGGTTCAAGATTATGGTGTTCAGTTTGTTTTGAGGATTGAATGCAAAGGTGAAAGGGCGTCTAGTCTCAGAGGGGAAATTAGAGCCTATTCAGGCTCGAATCTGCAACGCCTCCACTCTACCTGCGTGCTGAGCACCGGAAACCCTTCGGTGGCCTGGGGTAAGTGGTTTATTCGCTGTCACATAAGTTACATCTGCTCTGTCTCTCGGTTCTGGGCTTCTTCCGTGTTTTTCTCTGTTTTTCGGTTCAGTTCTGTGCCCTCGGTTCATCTGAGGCATAATTCTGGGTTTAGTATTGGCTTTGTTGAGTTTTCGGTGACTGTCAGCATTATGAAGCGACCAGGGAAACGCACCCGCTCAGGTGAACGACCTGGCAGCAGCAAACATCCCTCCGCTCGCCCTCAGCCCAACCCGCTGCTCATAACTATTAATCTCACATCCTCCCCTCAGGATCCTCCTCCCAGCAATCCCTCTCGCCATCTGATTCCAAACAGTACCTTTCAGTCCACTCATTTTAAATTCCAAAGTAATCTGAACCGCCCTCTGATTTCAGCCCAGATTACCATCCTCATGTCTAAAGAAGTTAACCAGGTACCCCCTATTTCTTGCATTAACCCCAATTCCTCTCACAGTAGTGAGTGCTCCTCTGCTAAGAATGCCATGGATGTTAAAAGGGAGGCTGAACCGGTTATCCAAGTTGATTCGCCACCCTTAATCCCTCCCCTGGTTGAATGTGTTAATTTTGCAATGGACCCCGAGGCTGGTACCACCGACAAGATGTAGGAGGGCAACGTCTTGGGCGACAAAGAATTGGTCAGTCAGGACGACGCATGTCTGCAGGCCGAGGAGACACAGGGCGACGAGGAAAAATGAACAATTGGTACTTTGGGTCGCTCTTTTTGGCTCTCTGGTGGATGCTCCGGAAGCACTGCCCAGTTTTGGGTCTCTCCTCGCCGCGGCGTATGTTTGGTTCTTGGACCCGAGTTCTCATCTATATTTCTGTGCTTATCTTCTGTTCTATCTCTCTCGGCATGTTTGTAAAGCCAACAGAATTGGCTGTATGTTTTTTGGGACTCCTCGATTTCTACAGTAATGGGGAAGTTTTGTAATGTACAAGGCTTGCGGGCTCCTGCCCTTACAGCCGCCACCTCATGTAAAAATATTTTGTTTACCAGTTAATAGAAATAGATGTTATCGAGAAAAAAAAATAATTCAAAAAATTAATAAATAATAATATTACTATTATTAAAATTAAAACTAAATATATATAAAAATTATTATTATGGGTTTAAAACGTCATTAATAATATAAATGATTATATTTTATAAATAGAAAATTTGAAGTAGTTTCGTAGTTATAGTTACATTCAATCTTCGAGGGAATAGGGTAAGATAATGCTTTTATAATGAAAGATAGGCTAAGATATTGCTTTTATAATGAAATTTTGATTAAGAAGATTTATAATGGGACGTTGCTTAAAAAACATATTCTTGAAGTAGTTTGTTGATTTTTTTTTTAATATCAATAAGTGTAATTATAAAAATTAATTAATTTAATTATGTATTTTTTATCCTAATATTAATAAGTATAGTTATATTAATCATTTAATTTATATAATAATATATAAACTTTAAAAAAAAAAAAATTAATTAAATTAATTTTATATTAATAATTTAATATTGGGTTAGATCAATAAGTAGATTTAGGAGATTTGAATTTGAAACCTCTTCCAACATAATACTTCATCTTTAAAAATATCACTTATTGAGTGGTCTCAAAAAGCTAAAATTATGTTTTCATAAGTTATACCAATTTTGAGATTTTCCTTTCACTAATTAATTAACATATATATTCAAACTAACACATTTATTTTAACTTATATATTAAAGATATTTTAATTATACTAATTTGGTAATGCATGCATACCAATTTCAAAAACAATAGATTAAAAGGAAAATAATTTCCATAATTAAACTACAGTTGATTAAGAAAACAACTCCGAATCGCCAAAGTATTATTTGAAGAGCAATAAAAAATCATAACTAGAAATTCAAACTATACATATATTGATAAAGATAAAATGTTTTTGCACTTCGTTGGACTTTTTTTTTTAATTAATATTATTACACCGTAAGGCATTTCCCTTTGAAATGAATTACCCCAGCCATCGTTGTTTCGTATTGTTCACCGTGGATTTGTGGTGTTAGACGATTGAACAAAATTTGATCGTTGATCCAACATTGAAACGGTTCATGAAACTGAAACGGTTCATGAATTTTCATCCTCGCTGCTCACCCTAAGATCTCGCTCATGGCAATGGCGGTCAGCAAGGGCACTCTAGTTCACAGATGAGACGATCAATAGACACAAAACTTATCCTCCATCTGAGTTCCATGGTGCCCTTCACTTTGCTGGATCATGTAGACCAAATCTTGGTCGTGGCAGCATTGGCTTCTTTATCTATAGCGACCTTGATGGAGCTACTTTGGAGAGGTTCAACGCGTATGTCAATGATCACTTCAAAATATGCAACAATTCTGCTCACTACAAAGCCTTAATTGCTGGCCTCTGACATGTTCTGCGGCTTGGAATCACCCACATCACCGCCACGGGAAATTGTGATGTCGTTGTCAATCAGGTAACAAGCCCTATCCTCTCTTTGTCGTTAGAATTCATATATTAGCGTTGACTTTAAGATACAATTGTTTCACTTCATGGAAATTACTGTATGTTCTGTAGGTAATGGGGTACGTGGAGTGTGAAGAAACCGTGGCTGAACAGGTACTATGGCAGAGTCAGGAGTTTGGCTTCACATTTTAGGAGTTTTAAATTGCAGTATACACATCATAAATATAATATTACAGCGTATGTCTTAGCCAAGCAAGGGTTTGATAGATCTGTTATAGTTTAGAGTAATAGTGCAAAGGATGAGATGTTGCAAAGGTGCAGCGATCCAGAAAATGCCAAGAATTATGTGATGGAGTAGAGCTGTGATAGTTAGGACAAGATCAAAGAAATCGTGGACATGATTCAATATCACTTACATGAATCCTCTGCAGCCTTTCAAGAGATGTGTCTCAATATAAGTAAGGAGATAGGTGGGTGGCATGTGTTACGGGATAACAGAATTAGGGATTCTTTGTTAGCTATATATTAGGGTTTCTTTATCCGGCTATGAAACCAGGGTTGAAGCTAGGGATTCTTTCCCATTTTGGAGCAGATGTGGTGACGTCTTAACGCGCAGTTTCCATTTCTAATCAAACTAAATGCATACATCATTGAAATAAGTGGAAACAGAGTTAGCCCTAAGGGTTTGCTTTAAAGTTAGCCCTTTATTATTGCTAATGACCCATCCCAGCATCTAACTTAGACTAGGCCCTTAATCCGAAGGATGATTTACAGTTATGTTGTTTTGTTTCTCCTATACATTGTTGGAATAATTGGGGGCCCCGATCTATAAAGATTATGAAGGTTGCACTCGGACTTCAACATGGATTAATTGTAGAGCTACCCAGTATCTTTTTCAACTGTTATAATACCATTTTTTGTTGTGATTGCTATTTATTTCTTGGGTGTTTTACAATGCTACAAAGATTTCTCCAATTAGTGTGAATATTTTCTGAAGGACAGATGAATGGTTTATCACAACAAACATTACATTCTGGGTGCCTTTAAGTATATTCTCCTCAATTCTATAAGGTTGTTCACAAACTGGTTGGCCACTGTAGCTACACAAATGTGTTAAGAGTTATGTAAGGAACATTTTTATAATTAAGAGTTTGGAAAAATAGTTTAAAAATTGAGTGAGTTAGTTTCTTGTAATCAAGAATTTGCAAAATACAGTGAATTGTACACTTATGTGAGTGAGTTTCTTGTAATCAGGAATTTGAAAAATATACCCATCTTGAATTTTTTTATCATTCCAAAATCTTTATGCTTGTCTGGTCAAATGTATGTGTACTCAAACATCAAAACACATAACAATAAATTATTTTAACTACCATTTGCACCAGACATTGCAAAGGAAATGCCGTAAGTCGGTAGTGCATATAGAAGAAGAACATAAATGAAAAAAATGTGATATGTTAGGTGATCTAACTATAGCCAAATTTAAATGAAAAACCACCCAAAAGCACTGGTATGCTGATCAATTTCAACCATTCTGGTTTGTGAAATAACTTGTTTAAACTCCACACTATCACAGGGAGAATTGTACCCACTAGGAATAACCATACCAAGTTTTTGTATGACCCAATTGAGCTGAACAACATTTCAGACCAACTAGGCCCCATGTGATTGATGCATCAAATCAAATCTTCTTTAGGTATATTCACATTGTTTTTCTTTCTCTGTTGTTGTTCTGGGAATCGAGATGCTTTAAGATCAATGGTGATTGTTGTCTGTCAATGCAATCTCGTTTCAATAGCTTTCAGGGTGCCTGTAATTATAGTTTGGAAATTCATGAATATTTCATCTCGTCCTTCGTGTTTTAATATTTTATGATAATACTTCAATTTGGGTGCTAGTCTCTGTCCCAAATCGAGCTCTGGTGTTTTAACGTAGGAATTTAGTCTGCATTGCAAATTTCTATAATTTGGTAACCAGGTTTTTGGTAGCTCTCTATTTTTCATGAGAATTTCAGTCTGGTGCTAATGGGTTTTAGGTTCCTCTTTTGGAGGGTAGCATTTCATGCTTTCATAGCAATAGTTTTCTGAATTTTATGGAGCTAATTTGGTTAGACTGGTGTATTATTCATGCCGTGTTGATTTTTAATGATTTTATTCATGCTGATAACTACTGGAAATTGTCAATTGGTGTTGATGGGCATTTAGTTTTTTCCTCTCACTGGTAACAGTTTATGCTAATGTTCAATATGAGCACTGATATTTTTTTATTAATTTTTGCAGAGTGTCACCATACAATTGATTCTGCTGTGAGGGGGCATGCACAATTGTATATTCTACTATCTTTGACTATCTCCCTTAGCTCCCCTTCGACCTAAAATGGGTACCATTATGATCTGGGTCAATAAAAATTTTGAGTTTAGTGCTGCTAACAACTTTGGTACTTTTGTTCTTTTGCAGCAGAAGTAGAAAGCATCAGAGAACATAAGGGGTGGAGATTCAAAAGGCTCCAAAATGTGCCAAGAAGCCAAAGGATCCAAATCAACCCAAAAAGCCACAGACAGTTTTCTTTGTTTTTATGTAAGATATCTTGAAGGCTTTACCAACTATCAAAATATATAATGAAGTTTACACGTAGTTGTAGTGTTGAGGTCATTGATTCTGAACTTAGCATACCTCTTTTGAGCATTATGTTCCTGCAACGTGAAGGCATTATGTGTGTGTGCATACATAGAAGCATGAATACCTAGATCTCTTAATGAGTTGTATTATTTTTGACTCTTTAAATAAAAGCCATGTTTGCTTGCTTGCAAACTCTGTCATGACAGGGTGGAGTTCAGAAAAAAATACAAAGAGGATAATGTTGATGCCAAAGGGGTATGCTAGATTCAAAACCCATATTTATAAGTTATCTTATTTGTTGCGTGATATGTTATTTATATACAGAGAAGCTATGGTAAACCTGGTCTTTGCGGCCATTAGATATGTTTTGCATGTGTGAAGTGAATCTGTAGGAACTAAAGTATGGACTATTTCATGCAGGTGAATCGACAAGGAGCTGATAAATGGAATTCAATGACAAAAGAGGTAAGGGCACACTTCGGAAGAAATGGTGCCTCATTTTTGGTTTTTAATAGTTGGATTTTGGTTTGGGTGTTGTTTAGTTTATTTTTAAGTAGATTGTGAATAACTATTTATATTATAAAAAACCAATTTATGACATTCAACACCAATTAGAATGATGTCAAAAATTTAAGGCCTCTCATGAAAAGGATTGGTTGCTTTACACTCTCTTGGATAACTTTCAATATAAAGTCTTTACCATTGTGTGGATTTTGAATAATAACCTTTAACAGAATAAAATTCAAGGTTCTTTCTGACCAATATAGGGTCTCACCTAGGTTTAAGTTATTTCTTTAGGTAATAAAATTCAAGGTTGTTTCTAAACAATATAGGGTCTCACCTAGGTTTAAGTTATTTGTTTAGGTAGGTTTGTGGGGAATTGCTCTAGGCTCAGGACTGTAAGGGCAGTCCTATTGACTTGAATCAAATCTTTTCTGTGACAAGTAGCAGGTTTACCGATTTTCCTGATTTAAAAAAAAAAATCCTTCACCCCAAAGAAGTTTTATGTTTTTTTTGGTAGATGTTGGTGTATTCTTTCAACATTAGGGTTTAGAGAGATAAGTGCCTTTTGGTAAACCATAGGTCTCATTTTATTTCCCATTTTTGATGTTTTAGTTTTTTTTTGGGTAGATGTTGGTGTATTCTTTCAACATTAAGCTTTAGAGAGATAAGTGCCTTTTGGTAAACCACAAGTCTCATTTTATTTCCCATTTTTGTCATGGTTTGATGGGATTCTCTAATGCTTTCAATCTTTTCTGATGATAGGGTAAAAAAACTTATTTTATGAAGGCTCATAAATTAAAGATGGAATATGAGACTGCTATGGCTAAATACCTTGAAGAAGTCCGACAGGTTTGCTTATATTATGTTTGAATGTGAAGATTATGCATTCAAGTTTTGTTGTTGCATGCTCAGCGTACAATTTCATGGACAATGATTTTTTTTTCTGGCTGATATTTTGGAACCATAGACAATTCATTTTTATTCTATCTATTTTGCAGGGAAATTGGTTTTCCAGGCAATAAGTACCCAATAATAAATTCTGCAACAACATTGTAACCTGGTTGCTGTTTTCACAACAATAGCAGATAAATTTCTAGTGTTTTAACGTAGGAATTTAGTCCGCATTGGAAATTTCTATAATTTGGTAACTAGGTTTTGGTAGCTCTCTACTTTTCATGAGAAATTCAGTCTCGTGCTAATGGGTTTTAGGTTCCTCTTTTGGAGGCTAGCATTTCATGCTTTCATAGAAATAGTTTTCTAAATGTTAGGGAGCTAATCTGGTTAGATTGGTGTATTATTCATGCCGTGTTGATTTTTAATGATTTTATTCATGCTGATAACTACTAGAAATTGTCAATTGGTGTTAATGGGCCTTTAGTTTTTTCCTCTAGCTGGTAACAGTTTATGTTAGTGTTCAATATGAGCACTGAAGTTTTATTATTAATGTTTGCAGAGTGTCACCATACAATTGATTCTGCTATGAGGGGGCATCCACAATTGTATATTATACTATCTTTGACTATCTCCCTTATTTATTTTAGCTCCCCTTTGACCTAAACTTGGTACCATTATGATCTGGTCAATAAAAATTTTGAGTTCAGTGTTGTTAACAACTTTGGTACTTCTGTTCTTTTGCAGTAGAAGTAGAAAGCATCAGAGAACAAAAGGGGTGGAGATTCAAAAGGCTCCAAAATGTGCCAAGAAGCCAAAGGATCCAAATCAACCCAAAAAGCCGCGGACAATTTTTTTTTTTTTATATAAGATATCTTGAAGGATTTACCAATTGTCAAAATATATAATGAAGTTTACACGTAGTTGCAGTGTTGAGGTCCTTGATTCTGAACTTAGAATACCTCTTTTGGGAATTATGTTCCTGCAACGTGAAGGCATTATGTGTGTGCGCATACATAGAAGCATGAATACCTAGATCTCTTAATGAGTTGTATTATTTTTGACTCTTTAAATAAAAGCCATGTTTGCTTGCTTGCAAAATCTGTCATGACAGGGAGGAGTTCAGAAAAAAATACAAAGAGGATAATGCTGATGCCAAAGAGGTATGGAGGCCAATAGAGGCAGCATCGATCAATATGCAGTAGAGGAACAAAACACAGGAGGATAATTGAGAGGATAGCTAAGCAAAGTGGTGGAATACAATATTGTTATGTGAGCTAAAGAGTGTGAAGTTGAGCGTGCAAATGTTGAGCAAATGGTTCTAGTGATGAAATGAGCGAGAGTGTTGCAGAGAGCAGTGATTAAGAGCTGAAGGAGTAGCAATGAGCACAATTTAGAGAAAAGGGGCAGAGTGGGCCAGTGCTATTGTGTGAGGTCGAGAGTTCCCGTGAAAGCACAGAGGGCCGAGAGAAGAAGCATGATATTGCAATGAATCATATTTGTATTTCTCTGTATATGTAATTGCCTCTTTTATCAGTTTGAAAATTATATGAAAGGTAGAACAATGGCTAGAGCAAGTGGTGGCCTGCATCCATAAGAGGTTGGTGCCTCTCGGAAAGTAGGTGCTTGCAATATTAGGGGGGTCGATGTCTCCTCTTAGTGGGTACTCTAAATGAATTGATGTAATTAAGTAGGTGCTTAATTTATATCATAATAACAAACATATTTGTGGTTTTTTCCCTTTTGGGTTTCCATGTAAAAATACCTGTGTTAATATGTGTATATTACTCATGTGATTGATTATATATACATGTTAATTACTTATTTTGTTAGTCATTTGTGTTGTGTATGAATGCTCTCACAAATAACTAACCATAGTGAAAAGAGTTAAAGACTTATACTTAAAATTGAAAGACCTTCACTATCACTAATTTCATTCCAATCATCCAATCATAGTAGAGGTCACTAATCCCATTCCAACCATGTGTGATAATAATAGGTCCGTCGGTATCTCTACGAATCCATTCATACACTCAAATACCAAGCACATCCCTATAAAGTTCCATTTCTTAAGAGAGAAAATTTTAACTAATGTTGTTTGGCTTGAATATGTGACCACTAAAAACCAACTTGCAGAAATCTTTACTAAGACACCTGAAAAAGTGTAGTGATAGTAGAGGGTTCATATTTAAACAATAATAACAACAAAGAGTAAATGTTAGACAAAGCCGCTAATTGTGGATATTGTTCTAAGAAAAGGGGGAGAGTAGAGGGTGCATATTTAGAGAATATTAGGGTTTGCGTGATGTCTCGTAGGAGTGTAATACGTAAGAGAGTCAAGTTCTTCCCATGCACAGGGAAGAGAGTTTGAGCAAGTCCTTCCCATTATTACATCATTTACATTATGTAATAATAATGTAAAGCAAGTCTGATTATATAATAATAATGTAAAGCAAGTCTTCCCTGCGCCGTAGTTTTAAGTGCCGTACTCTGAAAAGCCTTTGGTTCATATTTCAATTTAATTGGTCTAAAATCTGGTAGTGATTTATTCACATCACAAAAGTTTTATGGGTTAATTTTTCCCAGTTGAAGTTCAATGGGTGGCATCTTCAGAATTAAAGTGCCCAAAGGTTTTTAAGAAATTGAAGTTTAATCGGTGACATCTTCTTAATTAAGATGCCAAAGGTTTTTGAAAAATTGAAATTTAATTAGTGACATTTTCTCAATTAAAGTGTCCAAAGATTTTTGAGAATATTAAATCCAATAAATTTAAACAAGACACATCAAAATTAACCGTAACTTTTTTTCCAAATTCACCGAAACTTAAAAAAAATCACCATAGTATTCCATCATTCACTATATATAATGTCACCGTGAGACATCATTCTATCTATATATATATATATATAATGCCACCGTGAGATAGGGCATATAGGGTTTTTAGGAGATATGGACATCCACAACAAAAGCCATGGAGAGAGAGGCAGAGGATCTCCAGTTCCTCGACTGCTTGGTCATCGTGAAAGAGGCATTCCACTTCCTTCTCCGCTTCTCCCGCATAAAATTAGTGTGGGGTCTTACCTTCACCCTGCTTCTCCACCTCCCTTTTGTAACTCTGGGTCTCAACTTCATCTCCGCCCGTCTATTCATCAAAATCAATGAGAGGGAAATGTATTATACGATGGAGGCCAACACTCTCCCGCGAGAGAACTCTGCTGAACTGACCTCAGAATGGAGCGAGTTTCTCCTGTTCATAACGTTAAAGGGAGTCTTAGTTTTCGTCTTGCGGATGCTGTCGCCTTTGGCTGTGCCGTGCACGTTCGCCTCCAATTACAGGGCCAACAATAATAAATTGGAACGCGTACAACACTCTCTCCCGCGAGAGAACTGTGCGTGAACTGACCTCGGAATGGAGCGAGTTTCTCGTGTTCATAACGTTATACGGAGCCTTAGTTTTCGTCTTGCGGATGCTGTCGCCAGCGGCTGTGGCGTGCACGTTCGCATCCAACTACAGGGCCAACAATATTAAATTGGAACTCTCATACGCCAGAATTATGAAAGTCTATACTCCCATGGTCTGGAAACGTCTCGAGGCAACTTTCTACTCCGATTTCATCATGTCCTCCATGGCGGTTCTACTGGCCATGATGCTGCTGCTCATCATCTTCTTCTCCGTTGTGATCAGAGTAGAAGGGGACCACAAATCCAAGGGGGTCTTTTTTTTGGGGTCTAATTTTTGTTAAAATAGCTCATTAGAAGTTGGTTAAAATTAGAGTCTCTAGTCAAGTTGAACTGAGTTAAGTTATAGTAAAATTTAATATGTAACCGCATCTCAAGTTATTTAAATATCTCTCAGAGTGCATTGTAATCAATCAAGTTGGTGTAATCCATAAAAGAATTTCAACTTATTTATTGTGTGAATTATTTAGGTTATTCTATAGTACATATAGAATTAGTAAAAAAATTAATTAAAAAAAACTAACATTTTGTTTTTAATTGCATTCCAAAATCGTGCAAATTCCGCACTTTGTTAATTGCCTAATTCGGTCACAAACTTACGATTTTTCCAAATCGGCAAATTTGCGCAGCAAATCAGTGTTGGGGGTGGGTAAAGGCCGTCAGGGAATAAATTGTCAAAAAGCTTTGTTCAAAATCATATAAAGAAGTCATGTGGTTATTTTTTTTGTTTTGTCTCATATTAAAAGCTTACGTCACATCTTTTTGAAAGGTGTGTTATGGTACATGATTAAAGATTTATAAAGGCTATGGTTTCGTACTAAGTTTTGTTATATAATTTGTTTTAAAGGATTTTTTATATAAAAATTTGAAAGGCTTTCGAAAAAGATTTTTCAAAAAAGGGAATTTATTGAGAAGGGCTTATAAAGTTTTCAAGCAAAAGAGCGTTTTATTATTTGAAGAGTATTTTCTTTTAAGAAATATGGTATTTTCAAATTTCTAGTCTTAACTATTATAGTTTATAGGAAATATATTTTGATGTGTAGGTCATTGAGATGGGGACCACGTTGAAGGTTCATGATGTTTGAGATCATGTTTAGTTTGGGTTCTGACCTAAGGATGAAGTAGAAGAACGAGCTCTCACTATTGCAGAGAGGGATTTATGGAAGAAAGACAAAAAGAAGAATGCACAAGTGTTGCAACTTATCCAACAGGGAGTGGACCAAGTAGTGTTCTATGAAATTATGATCACGTCTTCAACAAAGACAGTATGGCCTCTGGCAACAAGCTATAAAGGTATGGTAAAGTCAATATTGTTAAGTTGCAGAACATTAGGAGAGATTTTGAAAGTCTATAGATGAAAGAGACAGAGGACATCAATCATTTATTAATCGGGTAATGACTGTCGTAGATCAGTTAAAAATTTATGGTTAACATATTAAAGATAAAACAATGGTTGAGAAGGTCCTTAGATCTTTTTCTACCAAATTTGATGTTGTTAGCAGCCATAAAAGAAGCCAAGGATTTGGAATCATTGAAAGTTGACAAGTTGATGGGATCACTTCTATCTCATGAGGCAAGGATAGATAGAAATAAGGATTCCACTTTAGAAACTGCTTTCAAAAGTCAGGTTTCTATTTCAAGAGACAAATGTTGAGGCAGAAGTAGATTAAAAGGCAGAGGATGAGGCAGAAGACATGGTGGTTAGAAATGGTCAAGAAGAGCATGAACATGAAAGTGGAAGAAACAACAGAAGCTTCAACAATAAACAAAGGGTTGACAAATAAAAAGTGAGATTCTATTATTACAATAAATTTGGTCACTGTGCCCGTGATTGCATGAAGAGGACAACTTATCAAGGAAACGAGAGAACACATGTCACTACAGAGAATACTAACTCTATTTTCCTAGCTTGTCATATAATGCATGAACCCTCTGATAATGTATGGCTATTAGACAGTGGTTATGGTAACCACATGACATGTAACAAGAATTTGGTTGCAAATTTGGATTAATCTGTGAAGATAGAGGTAAGGTTGGGGATTGACAAGACTGTGGATGTAGATGGAAAAGGAGTGGTCAACATTCTAACTAAGAAGGGGTAGCCGAAGAAAATCTCAAAGGTATATTATGTCCCTTGTCTCAAACATAATTTAATAAGTGTTGGTTAATTGACGCATACATGATACAAAGTTATTTTTCAAGGACAAGAATGTGTTATATATGACAATTCCCCAAAAAAGCAGCTAATAACAAAGCTCCAGATGACGAGGACCATACTCTTTCCTCTAATTATGAATTACAATGATCATGTTAGTTCATTTATAGTTGGATGTTGTAATGATTACTAGTTATGGAACTTTCAGTTTAGACACTTTCACATTTCTGGTTTAATATTGTTGCAGAAGAAACAAATGGTTAGAGGATTACCTCCCATCAAAGAACTTGCTAGTATTTGTGAGTGTTTCATCTTGGGAAAGAAACATCGTGAGCAAGTGCATACAAATTTGTGTGGACCCATGAGGACACAATCGACTGGTGGAAATTGTTACTTCCTCACTTTCATTGATGACTATAAAAGAAATACTTAGGTTTACTTCTTGAAGAAGAAGTCTGAAACTTTTGCAAAGTTCAAACAATTCAAAGCCTTAGCAGAGAACCGAAGTGATCGACGAATCAAGGTATTGAGGTCAGACTGTGGTGGAGAATATGATTCAAAGACATTCCATTATGACTTCAAACAACATGGAATCAGAAGACAATTTACAACTAGATACACACTGCACCATAATGGTGTAGCAAAGATAAAGAACATAACCATTATGAATATGGCAAGAAGCATGTTGAAAAGAAGAAACTTGTCTAATGACTATTGGGGAGAAGCAATTTCATGTGTTGTTTATGTGATAAAGAAATCACCTACAAAGAATGTGATGAACAAAGTACTAAAAAAATCATGATCAGGTATGGCTTACAACGTATCTCATCTCAAAGTGTTTGGATGTGTAGCCTATGCACATGTGCCTAAGGAGTTAAGAGGCAAGTTGGATGATAAAAGTGAAAGATGCATATTTACTAATGAGCAATAAAAAGCTTACAAATTTTATAACCCTATCACCAAGGAGACCGTAATAAGTAGAGATGTTGTGTTGAAAGAAAAAGAGTCATGGAATGTGAGTATAGACAAGAAAGTTGATTCACAGGAGCCACTAATGAAAGAAAAGGATGTGGCAGAAAAAGAGCAGCAAGAATCACAGGTGAAGACACCAAACCAAGTCACACTAGTAAGGACTCTAAGGCTTTATGAGGAACATGGATCGTTAAGAAGATCAATAGATTGGAATTATCCTAACAATTAATCAGGTGATGAATCAAGTAATGGTAAGTGAAAAATGAGAATTCTGAAAGATATTTATGATGATTTTGATGCTAGTTCAAATTTTGCATTGTTTTCTTTTCAACCTTCTTCATTTTTAGAAGCAATTAGAGATGACAATTGGGTGCAAGCCATGGATGAAGAAATTGAAGCTATTGAAAAGAATGACACTTGGGATTTGGTTGATTTTCCAAGAGACAAAAATCTCATTGGTGTAAAATGGGTGTACAAGACAAAGTTGAATGAGAAAGGTGAAATTGAAAGATTTAAAGAAAGACTTGTAGTAAAAGGATTCTCGCAACAACTAGGAATAGATTTTGAAGCTAAAGAAGATACAATTTACAAGTTGAAGAAAGCGCTCTATTGATTCAAGCAAGTGCCTAGAGCTTGGTATAACAAAATTGATAGATGCATGATCAAGAATGGAATTTTCAGAAGAAACATTAAACCTACCTTGTAAACAATGGTAAATCATCATGGACATATTTTTATTGTTTGCTTATATGTTGATGACATGATTTATATAGGTGATTTTGAATTGGATGAATTTAAAGTAGCCATGCAGAAATAATTTGACATGAAAGATCTTAGAATTATGAAATATTTTCTTTGGCATAGAAAATAATAATAATAATAATAAAATAATAAATAAATACAATATATATATCTATATCTATATTTGTCAAAAGAAATATGCTAGAGATTTGTTGAAAATATTGAGGATGAAGATGTGTAAACTTGTCCCTAGACTAGTTACAACATGTACAAATGTAAGAAAGGATGACGAAGGTTCAAATGTCAATTTAACTCTATTCAAAAGATTGATAGGAAGCCTCATGAGTCTCAGAACTACAACACCAGATATTATGCAAGGAGTGAGTTTGATTTCCAGATTTATGGAGACTCCAAAAGACAGACATTAGAGAGAAGGAAAAAGAATTTAGAGATTCATAACATGAACTAGAGATTGTTACATAATGTATGCAAGCAAAGAGAAGAAGGATTTGATTGGATATAAAGATAGTGATTTTGTGGGCAGTTTGGATGATAGGAAGAGAACTTCTGGTTATGTGTTCCATCATGGTTTAGGTGTGATTTCATGGGCATATAAAAAGAAACCTATTATGAAACTTTTGTGAGTAGAAGCATAATATGTAGCAACAACATCAACAAAATGTCAAGTAGTGTGCTTAAGAAGAGTATTGGATGGACTCAAGAACAAACAACAAGGATCAACAAAAATATATTGTGACAACACCTCAGTGATTGCACTATCCAGGAATAGTGTGTTTCATCAAAATAACAAACATATTGATATTAGATATCACTTTATTAGTGTAACGAACCTATTGAGCCAACCCTCAGAATTAGATACTAGGGTCTATTATTCTTAGTTAGTCTTTTGTTACTATTAAGAATCAACCATTTCCATCATTAAAATTTCATTATCATTACACGAATAATTATTATTCATGCACTATGCTCATGCTTTTAATAGTTGGATCTCTGATGTGGGCCTTTAGATCCATTGTAAGACTTATATGTTAGATCAAACATTAAGCACAATATACAATTTGTAGGAAGGGATTAACCATAGCATGAAACCCATGATAATTCCTGATTAATCAACACAACATTAATGGACATTAATGTAAGTCTATTATAGCTATCATGGTCATGCATCATGATTGTAGTCCTGTCGACATAGTCAAAACGTTATTGATCAACCTATCTTTCAAAATACATAACTTGCTAGTCTAAGAGGATGGAAGTCTTAGGAGATGCTTGATGCATTGACCATATACTTAGAAGTATTATTCTACAACTATTTTGCAAGCATACACATTTACCAAATTTATCACATAAAATTATAAGCATACTATATTCCTTTATTAATTTTATGATTATCAATTGTAGATTCCATAACTATCTCACATTTTCATATATGATCTCATCATAACCAAAGTTACTATTAACAACTACATACTATGCTTCCACTATTAACTTTGTAAAATGAGTCTCAAGCATAAACTACAATCATTCTCATAAAAACCATTGACATATGTAAATCTACTTATGTATAACTAGCACATGCAACTTCTACCATAAATCAGATAGCTCATGGTACAAGTACTTTCACCCACTTAGTATGCTCCTACTACTATCTTCACATTGGGATGAAACTAGGTCACATGCACAAGAAAATCCATCATTTCCATAATAAAGATAACTCTATCTTCCATGCAACTGAGCTAGATGATTTAACAACATAAAAGGAAGGAGTAACCATACGGTAAATTTACTCATGTATACTTATCCTATGCATATATTAACTAAAATTATAACTATAACAAAGAGAGTAAGAACCAGCATACGAAACATCCATGAGGAGTATCCAACTAGAATAGAAGAAGAACATCACTTCGAGAGCGGAGCACCACCACCCAACTATGAATCACCTCTAATTCCCCTCGAGCCGAGGTTCTTTCCATGGATCAACTCCCTCAATTGATCTATGCAATGGGTATTTAATACCCTCTTTCATGACATAGTTTCCATTAGTGGCATCCTACTTTTATCTATTTTTTCCATTTGCCTAGGCCTTTCTCGGAAAAGCTCGCATTTATCTCCTACAAGGCTTTTCCTCATAAAATATTTCTTTTATCTCCTGCAAATATTTTATGTTTTTCTTGATGGATATTTATCTCCATCCATCCAAGCTTATCAAGAATCACATCTAGAAGCTTTATCATGAAAGATTTATTCCTATCCCATTCCTCAATGGGATTCAACAAGAATCTCATCTCTTGGTGTCTCACTTTTCCAAGTGATTTATTTATTAACTTATTTAATAATGTATTTACTTTTAGTATTATACATCATACCTATCCTTCCTCAGATTAGGTTTACAATAGTTGACACATAAAGGAGGGATATTACAATTAGAGAACTTGTGAGTAATGGAGAGGTCCACTTGAAGCCTTGCAAATCAAGTGATCAATTGGGTGATATATTTAATAAGTCTTTAGAAAAATATGTGTTTGAGTTTCACAGAAGAAACTTGGGTGTTGTAAGACTAGCTGATACATAGACCAATAGTCATGTTTGAGTTGTCATGACTCATGTCCTAGTTTAGCAGTCATAATTAAGGGGAAGTGTTAAAATAGCTAATTACTCCTACATGAAGAAGTTGGCTAAAATTAGAGTCTATTAACTAAGTCAATTTGAGTCCAATCAAGTTAATTCATAGTATAATTTAGTGTGTGGTTGCATGTCAAGTTATTTTAGGTGAGTCGCTAGTCAGAATAGGTTTAAATACCCCTCACTGAGTTAATTGTAATCAATCAAGTTTGTGTGATCAATAGAAGATACGTAACTCATATTATGGTGTGTGAATTATTTGTGTTATTTTGTGCCTATCCTCTTCCTCCATTCCAATAATTCTTGCCACCATTTTCGTCTGCCTGGAAGTGCATGTAAGCACGACATGGAGCCTTGCCATAGTTGTGACCATGTTGGAGGACAAGTGTTATGGGATTGATTCCTTTCAGAAGAGAAGGATGTCATTTTTCTTAACTTCATATTAAGTCAAGTAATTGTAAGGGTTTTTTGGTATGAATTTGTTGAGGGGCATGGCCATGGCATCAGGACAACAACTAGAGTTGTGTATGGGTTAATCCTCTTTGGATTGCTCTATTTTGTTAACTTGATGGGGTTGTTGACACACAACGTGCTTTACTTTATTGGTAAATCTACCACCATGAGAGCATATATGATCATCTCTCTTTGGAAGTCTAAAAGTGGGTGGCCACAAACTCTTTGATCTGAGCAATATTCAGCTAGATAAACTAGTCTGACTATACATAATTTTGTGTATACATGTTGTTCTTTTCTTTTGTAATTGCAGTGAAGGATACAAATTTTTTCAAATTAATATTATTTTATTTTTGGTTAGTATATTCATTTCTTTATAATTAGAGTTGTTTCTATTATAATTGTTTTTTTTTTTTTTTTACCTACTTTTAATGTTGAATAGTAATATAAATTTTATGCTAATTGATCCAATTCTGGAAGCTAAACTCATACTAATGACATTCAAGTGAGTCAAATATTTCGAAAAGAGATTGGTTTATATGATGTAATTGTGCAAGGATGCATGATCCATTGAATCTAACATCGAAAAACTTTTGGTCCAAGTTATTTATGTTGAATTCCCTAGGTGTTTTCTAAGTTCTATTGAGTAAGCCTACATGTTTTCTATGATAGCACATATATTCATATAGCATGTACCCTCTTATGTATAGAGAGGATGGGACACCAAGTTTTGGAATCAACTACTTATATAGTTATAAGGGTGGAAAATAGAACTTTATCTAAGCTTGATGTGGAATTAAGTGGGGGAATATGTTATAGATTAATCAACAAGAGAGTAAGTTGGTTCCAAGTTTAACATGCCAACGAACCATGTAGGTGAAAAATATTCCTAGAAAATGACAAGTACATGAAATAACACCCATGTATCTTAGTAGATGGGTTTGTTTTTATATGAACATCAATTATCAATAGTTGCATGAAAAACCCGAAAGGTGATTCAAAGGAATTTCAATGATAAAGAACGACCAATACATTAATGTGATCTTGGATGCTGTGAAGAAAAAAGGTTGGTAAAAGTGCATGTCAAAATATTGTTGTAATAATGAAGGTGGGAGTAGAGGAAAATAAATGATAAAGGTCAATGAAAGTTGAAAACTTGTGAGTTGTGAGACTCGCACATTATATTTGTAAATAAGTATATGTTTTCATGTGTGAGTATGTACCTAATATATCTATGAGTGAAATATGATAATTTTATGTACTTACTAAAATGTGACTTTGATGAGGCAAGTGTACTCCAAAAAAGTTTGTGGTAAGCGAAAAACCATATTGATGTAGTGAATATTTTGTGGTCAACTAGAAACCACCTAATATGAAGGTTCGTAGTCATCCAAAAACCATTAATATTACACTTCATATTTTTTACCATGGAATGTTGGTTAATTAAGCTCAAGTCCTCTTACAATAGGAACCAGTGAAATTGATTATGGATTTAGGGGCATTACTAGGGTGGATGGTCCATAGTGGGTCTTGGACAAGACATACACCAATGAAGGGGGTTCGGGAATGACACTGAGAATCTTATCTTTCCTTCTTCGCTTACTCATCCTACTAGTTGGTTGATATACCTACTAGTATTTGTACTAAGAACTAGCATATTCATCCTACTAATGGGCCCTACCAAGGGTATTCAGGCTTATCCCTCTATGCTATTGATGGGATAAGTCCTCTATAAACACTCGTTATACTCGAACTATTACGGTATAAAAAATAGTAGTCAGTTATAACACTGGTAATATCCATACAGAGACAGACTAGATTATAGTAATTACTATTGCTTACTCTTTATAATAAAGTGTCCCTGGTTACAACATAAATACATAGGCGATTACAACTTCATGTTGATGTGATGTTTGGGATAAACATAAACCACTTGAGATGTGACGGTTTAGGGACATCCACATAAGACCCAAAGGTGTAATGTCAGAGCATGGTTATGGGCAAGCCAAAGGAAAGTAAGAACAATGATGATGCGTTGGAAGTTATAGGTACAGGTACATGCATGAAAATATGTGATGGAAGAAGGATTGAATGATCCATGTACATGAAGGACATTTAATTAGACCAGTGGTTGTAGTAGTTGTTTAGCCATACATCTGGGTGTAGGGTTTTTCCTTTTTATGGACATCAACATCATAGAAGTATGATGACAATGCCAAGTTGAACCAAACATAGACATTCTTGATCAAGAAGAACATGTACTACACAAGAAGATATGTTAGGTGTTGTAAAGAATAGAATTTTCCATTAAGGGTGAGTGTTAGATTTAATGGGTGAAAATTATTGTTCTAATGCATTCTTCTATATTATCATTGTTACAATATAAAATTATAGATTTTTTTTAGTTTCTAATGTAGGAGTGAATTGTAGTTGAGTAAGCGTAATTATCCTAAGTTCTTGTGATTATATTTTTTTATCAATCTCATTACTATAAATATGAGATTCTTGTGCGTTTAAATATAAATGGGCTTTAATAAAATATTGTTTTCTTGTTTTCTATTTTTGATGCCAATATAAAAGTTAGGAATCATACCAATAATGTTTTGCAGTGTCAAATAGTTCAATTGCTTGGAACTTCAGATTTGATTAATACTAATCAAATGACTATTTCAAGAATAATCAATGTAGAGAACACATGTACCAAGACAATTCCATGGTGCTTCAAATTTGAATGAATTTGAGGAACAATCAATAAAACATATACATATAAAAAAATAAATTTTATTAACTATAAAAATGATATAAAATACCATATGAATTACATCATTTACCAAATTCTTAAAATTAAATAATTTAAAATTTAAATAAATTCACTGGGAATTTCAAAAAATAAATGTTAAAATTAAAAAAATATTTATTTATAAGTATATTAAAAAAATCTTTATCTATAATATAATATATTGAAATGATATAGAAATTTAATGAAATTATTAAAATGTTCAACTATCAATATATGAATATATTGAAATTACCAGAAGTCACATAACAAAAAAATTTCGCCAATGCTTTTAGAACCAACCAGCTTGGTTCATCATGAGGACTAGATATATTGAAATTATTAAAAAAATCAATTATCAATATATAAATACATACATAAACATTTTTTTTTATATTTATTAAGTGATCAAAGTTGAAAATAATTAACATTATTTTGTATTAATGGAGAAAAGGTTACACAAGTTGTACCATATCTCCTTAGTTTAGGATTTGTTCCTAGAGTTTAGGAGTTTGGTTGCAACTTCTTGTTGTACTTAATGATGTAATCTTTCATTCATGAATAGCAGAGTGTACGGAGAGATTTCTCTTTGTTTGAGTACAGTCTCCAGGTGTAGTACTCACCTATGAGCTGTAACTCCCTTTTCAATTCAAGACTGATTTTTATCTTGGTATCAGAGCACAAAGTACGGACAACCTAGATTTTTTTTTCTCTTTAGGGATGCATCCTTGTACATAACTGTAGTGGCGGTGGAGTATATAGAAGATTCGTAGGATCAGGTGGACTGCAGTAACACATGTAGCACAGGTCTCAGATGACTGATCATCTTTGAGCGCAAGAAAGGGTTGGCGTGGTTTTTGACGGGAACAATCGCGCCATTTTTGAGCGGAACAAAGGGCTAGCGCGGTTTTTAAGGAACAGTCACGCCACTTGGCATGGTTTTGAGAGGGATAGTCATGCCAACGTGCCAGAAATCGCTATTGGCACGGAAAAGCAAGCCATAATCGCACCAATTTCATAAGACGCGTCGATTTTGTTCCTGGCGCGGGTCTTTCTCTTTGGAAAATCTACAAATTTTTCTCTTTTTTTTGCAAATCGGCCTTGTCCGGTGGTGGCACTTTGAAGCTTCAGATCTACTCAGTGGCAACAGATCGAATTTTCGTGGTGGTGGCACATTGGCATTCCTGATCTGCTCGGTGGCAGCAGATTGGATTTGCCTGGTGGTGGCGCATTGGAGTTCCTGATCTGTTCAGTGGTAGCAGATCGGACTTGCCTGGTGGTGGCACATTGGAGTTCTTGATTTGTTCAGTGGCAGAAAATCGGACTTGCCTGGTGGTGGCTCATTGAAGGTACAATTTTTTTTTCTTCAGCAAAACAGAGGTTTGGATCTGGTATATGGTGTTTTCTTTTGTGACCTGAAAGTGTTTAGTTGGATAGACTTATTCATCAGAGGATCAGAAATTTTATCAGTCCAATATGAATAATAGTATATAATCATACCTCCACGAGTCTCGCAAACTCGATGGATTGAATTTCACCAACTGGAAATTCAAGATGCAGACTTTACTTGAATGCGCAAATGTGTGGTCGATTGTTATAGGAAATGAGCTGAGACTAGGATTAGCTGCACAAGAGCAAGATCGGGATAAAAGGGAGACAAAAGCGAAGGTCATATTGAAGATGTATGTCAAGGACAATGTTATCCCACATATTAGAGACTGTAAATCAGCCACTGACATTTGGATGACGCTCAAAAACCTATACCAGGCGCAGAATACAAACCATGTCCTATCACTCAAAGGCAAGCTGTTTGCATTGAAGTTGGAGGAGAATGAGTCCATTGCTGGATTCATTGCTAGAGTTAAAGATTTGAAGGACAGATTGGGAGATATCGGAGAGAAAGTTTCTGATTCAGATCTGGTCATGATCACGTTGAATGGAATGACTTATGAATACCAGGTGTTCATCTCGGGGTTGTCAGCAAGGGAGAAAGCCCTTGCGTTTGAAGAGCTGATCGGGATTTTTCTACAGGAAGAAGAGAGACGACAAAATTTGAAATCAAAGAGCAATGACCTTGCTCTGATGGCAAAAAGGAGACAATATAGAGGGAAGCAGCATCAGAAACCACAACAGCAGCAACAGAAAGGTGCTAACACATTTCAGAAGATATCGCTTAAAGGTATGTCTGCTAATAATTTTCCCATCAAGAAATGTTTTTACTATGGAAAACCTGGTCACCAGATTTAAGACTAATTTAAGAGGCAGGAAGATGAAGGAAGAAACAAATAGAGAAAACATAAGGGTTACTTTGTTGAGGAAGAAGAGGACCATAGCCATGAACTTTGACTATTTATAGTGGATTGTGCTCTTTCAACTTTAAAGGGAGATGAGGAAGACATATGGTACGTCGATTCTGGCTCATTCTCACATATGACTGGTAGGAAGCACTGGTTTGAATTTCTTGAAGAAACTTCATATGGGTCGAAAATCTATTTAGGAGATGATAATGGATATGAGATCAAAGGATATGGTGACATTCATGTAAAGTTACCTAGCGTGACATTAGACATATTAAAAATGTATTGTATGTTCCAGGAATTAAGAAAAAATTGGTCTCTGTCTCAATGATTACTAATCAGGACATGCAAGTTCAATTCTTTAAGACTAACTGTGTCATTAAGGATAGCCAGATGGAAAAAATTGCAACAGGAGTGCACATGGGGAACTCGTACAGACTAGATGTGAAGAGTATGCCACAGTAAGCAATGGTTGCAGCTGGATTGACACCCGAAGATCTCTGGCATCAAAGATTCAGCCATCTTAATCTGCAAGACTTCATCCTACTTTAGAGAAAAGGTATGGTTGATGGACTCCTTGTTTTCCATAATGTTAAGCTGGATTGTGATGGATGTGCATTAGGGAAAATGCATAGAGAAGAGTTCCCTTTACATGTTAATAGAAAGGAAAGAGATATTTTAGAGCTGGTGCATACAGACATCTGCGGACCTATGCACACTAGGTCATTAGGAGGAGCATATTACTTTATCTTATTTACAGATGATTGCACTAGATTTTCATGGATATACTTTCTGAGTAAAAAGAGTCAAGCCTTTCAGTATTTTAAGGAGTTTAAATTTGTGGTAGAAAACTAGACAGGAAAAAGGATAAAAATTCTTCACTCAGACTAAGGGGGAGAATACAGGTTGGGAGAGTTTGTGAATTTCTGCAAACATCATGGGATTGTGCAACAGTTCACAGTGCCCCACACTCCACAGCAGAACGGAATGGCAGAACAGAAGAACAAACTCTTATGGAGTGCGCAAGGAGTATGCTTCAAGGTAAGGGTCTATCAAATGGTCTTTGGGCAGAAGCTATTAACATTGTTGTATATCTAAAGAATAGGAGTCCTACTAGATGTTCATGCTTCAAAACCCCTTTTGAAGCATTGTTTGGATTCAAACCAGCAGTGAGTCATTTAACAATGTTTGGGTCAAAAGCTTATGCTCATATATCTAAGGCAGATAGGAAGAAGTTAGGTCCCAAAGCCCTGAAATGTATCTTTGTTGGATATGGCACTGAGTTCAAGGCATATAAGTTATTAAATCTTGTGTCTCACAAGGTTTTTGCAAGCAGAGATGCCATATGTCATGAGGTTGAAGAAGGAAAGGATGAATCTAACAGTGATTGGCACATTCCATTGCTAATGGAAGAAAACAGTGAGGAAGATGAAGAGCAGGAGCAGAAATAAGAAGAAGTAACAGGTAATGATGCAAGCCCAAAAAACGTTGAAATAAACAGAGTTGAGGTAAGTCCTCTACCAAGGAGATCAAGTACGAAGACTCCATTATCTTCTAGATTGAAAGACTATGCATTAATGTCAGAGATTGTAAACATTGTAGAACCTGTAAATTATGAGGAAGCAAGTAAATCTGATGCATGTAGGGATGCAATGTATGAGGAAATATAATCAATAAATAGAAACCATACTTGGGATTTGATTTAATTTCCTGAAGGTAAAACCCCCATAGGATGCAAATGGTTGTATAAACCAAAAATAAATGCAGATGGGAGTATAGAGAAACTTAAAGCTAGACTGGTAGCAAAGGGTTGCTCACAGCAAGAGGGAATAGATTTCGATGACACCTTCGCTCCTGTAGCCAAATTAAACACCATTAGAATGCTAATTTCCTTAGCAACAAAACACAAAATGCAACTACACCAGTTAGATGTTAAGTCTGCATTTCTGAATGGTGACTTGAAGGAAGAAATTTATTTAGTATAGCGTGAAGGTTTTGTGAAAAAGGGACAGGAACATCTTGTGTGTAAATTGAAAAAGGCACTTTATGGTTTAAAATGGGCACCCAAGTCGTGGTATGAGAAAATTGACTCATTTTTTGTACAACATGGCTTTCATAGGAGCTTGAATGATCCAAATCTGTATACCAAGTTTAATAAATAGAGGAAAATTATTTTGATTTCTTTGTATGTAAATGATATGATCATAACAGGGAATGGTAACAATCTGATCAAAGAAATCAAACAGCAAATGTCACAAGTGTTTGAGATGAAAGATCTCGAAAACCTTCATTATTGCTTGTGATTGGAGGTATGGAAAGATTTTGGACGAACTTTTCTTACTCAAGGGAAGTATGCCAGAAACTTGCTGGAAAGGTTCAAAATGGAGGAGTGCAGATCAGCAACAACACCATTACAACAAAATTTAAAGTTGTGCAGTGACAATGGTACCAAAGAGGTGGATGCCACTATGTACAGATAGCTAGTTGGCAGTTTGATATATTTGACTACAACTAGGCCAGATTTGGCATATTCTGTTAGTGTGTTGAGCCAGTTCATGTCAAAACCACTCGAAAGTCACCAGGTCACAGCAAAAAGTGTGTTGAGGTATCTTAGTGGTACTAGTAATTATGGAATTTTGTACACTGACACTTCTGATGTTATTCTAGCATGTTTTTCAGATTCTGATTGGGCAAGCAACTTGGGTGATTGAAGATCTATAACAGGTTATGTATTCAGCATTGGATCCAGGGTCATATCATCGAGCAGCAAAAAGTAAAGCACTGTAGCTCTATCTTCATGTGAAGCTGAGTACCAAGCATTATGTGCAGCCACATGTGAAGCTATCTGGTTGAGAAGACTTCTCAACGATGCAGGAGAAGAGCATAGAGAATCAACTATTATCAAAACTGACAACCAGAGTACCATCAAGCTTGCATACAATCCAGTATTTCATAAAAATACCAAGCATATCGATACTTGGATTCATTTTGTTCGAGAGAAACTACAGTCAAAAGAGATATGTGTTGAATATTGTAAAACTTGTGATAACATGGCTGATATTTTTACTAAGCCTCTTCGGCATGTAAAGTTTGAATTGTTTAGAGGGATGCTTGGAGTTTAGGATAATCCCTTTCTCCATTAAGGGGGGGAGTTGAAAATAATTAATATTATTTTGTATTAATGGAGAAATGGTTACACAAGTTGTAACGTATCTCCTTAGTTTAAGATTTGTTCCTAGAGTTTAGGAGTTTGGTTGCAACTTGCTATTGTACTTAATGATATAATCTTTCATTCATGGATAGTAGAGTGTACTGAGAGAGTTCTCTTTATTTGAGTGCAGTGTCCAGGTGCGCTGTAACTCCTTTTTCAATTCAAGTCTAATTTTTATCTATCAAATCATTTATCATTATCAATATTTAACTATTTGTTTAAAAATTAGATTAATAATAATAACCATTCAAAAAACTACTAAATAATAATAATATTATATTAAAATTATAATTAAATACATAATATTTTTTAAATGAAAAAAATTGTGTGATATTTTTAAAACATAATTAATAATATTAAATGTTATATTTTATATTTTTTAGAAGTTTTTGGATTAATCACATCATAATTTGTTGTTCTATGGTTTTGAAACCATCTAATTTTGATATTTCTTTTTATGTTTATATAATCTTTAAAATTATCTAATTTGTGCAATAATATAATAATTTTTATTGATATAGTTATATTAATTATCTAATTTGTGCGATAATATAATAATTTTATTGATATAATTATATATTAATTATCTAATTTGTGCCATAATATATAATAATTTTATTTTTTAAAAATATTTGGAAGAATTCACAATTAAGTTAATTTCATATTCTAGATAAATCTAATGAGATTTGAATCTGAAACCTCTTTAAACATAATATTTCATCAAAAAGAATCGCCAATTGAACTGCTCCAGCCTATGTTTTCGTGAATTATACCATTTTTCAGATTTCTTTTAACTAGTTCATTGAAATATATGAACTATTTAGACTAAGACATGGAGGTTAACTATATAGTAAAAACATTTTAATTATGTAAATTACGTAATTCAGGCTTACTGATTTGAAAAACAATAGATTAAAAGGAAAATAATTTCCGTAATTAAACTAAAGTTAATAAAAAAAACAACTTCGAATCGTCAAACTATCATTTGAACAGCAATTGAAAAACACAAGTCTAAATTTCAACTATACATATTTTGATAAAACCTTTTGGCACTTGGATGGACATTTCCGACCTTACTGGAATCAGACATGTCTATATGACATTGACGTTCGATTGGTTCGGCATGTCTAGAAGAAAGTAACGTTCGATTGTTACATTGAGACTGAGAAGTGACCGGAAATAAAAAGAAAAGGTCTGCAATACACCATGTCCAATACGGTTGTGTTGTGGAAGAGTTCCAACTCCAATCATTAAACAACGTGTCGTATTTCCAAAATTTCGGAGATTGGAAAATTTCAACTTTCTCTGTCCAATAAAAAAACATAAAGTACTGCATTATTAAATTTTTCAATTAATTTTATTTGAATTTTGTAAAATATTTATTTAAATTATAATTTTGAATTATATAAGCGGTATCTAAGTTATTTTGATGATTCAAAGATGTCTAAATTTATTAGTTTGCGAAGTTTTCTTAATTTGTTTTCAGAATTTGAGGATGTTAAATCAATAGATATAATTAAAAAACATTTCAAATAAAAAATTAAAATTTGATGAAAATTGTTTCACTCAGTCGTAATCAAAATTTCCGCAATATATAATAATCAAACAAGTACTTTTAAATAAAGAGCGGGCACAATTTTGTTTAGAAAATAATTAAAATTCATGCAAAATTTTGATAAAATATTGCAGAAATTCGAGTTATTGCCGTCAAATTTAAGGATTTGAAGTGTGTTCGAGTTTTGTATGATGATGCATTTATTCTTACTCTTAGATTTTTTAACATAAAAAGTGAGTTTTCTTGAGAATATTGTGGTCAAGGTCTTAAATAAAATTTATAATAATTGAGCCTAGACATTCATTCTACACCTTAGTCTGAATGAATGTTTAAATTTTCCTGTCTTTAAGTGTTTTTTTAAAATTAATTAAAAATTATGTTCTAGATAAAAAAAATAATGTCTATTATAATAAAACAAAAATAAATATACTATAAAATAATTAAAAAAAAAATGTGTGAATAAACTATCTTAAAGTCGATATTACCTAATTTATATCAATATATCACATTAATCTATATTACCTAATTTATATCAATATAACACCTTAAAATTTTCACTCGAAAAAATTTCATAATGTACTAAAAATAAATCAATGCCCATACCTAAAGTAGTTAGACAACGCTGCTAATTGTGGAAATTCTTCCAAAACAAAATGACCGTAGAGGAGGCAAATTTAAATATGATAAAGACCAAGATTAGGGTTTGCTTGATCCCTACTCTACTATTTCTGCTACAGGTGTAATATGTCACTTGTGCCATGAACACGAAAGAGAGCTTGAGCAAGTCCTCCCCATTATTACATCATTTGCTATATATAATAATAATGCCACCGTCAGAGCTCAACGTTCACCCCACCCACGCAACGCACAGCAAATTGCAGAAAGGAAGCAGGGGTTGCAGGAGAAAGGAAGCAGAAGAAGTAGGGCATATAGGGTTTCAGGAGATACCGGCGTCCACAACAAAAGCCATGGAGAGAGAGGCAGAGGAACTCCAGTTACTCGACAGCTTCGGCATCGTGAAAGAGGCATTCAACTTCCTCCTCAGCTTCTCGCGCAGAAAATTAGTGTGGTCTCTTACCTTCACGCTACTTCTTCCCCTCTCTTTTGTAACTCTAGGTCTCAACTTCATCTCCGGCCTCCTATTCGTAAAATTCAATGAGAGGGAGACGTATTATACGATGGAGGCCAACAATCTCTCCCGCGAGAGAACTCTACGTGAACTGAGCTCGGAATGGAGCGAATTTCTCCTGTTCGTAACGGTATACGGAGCCTTCGTTTTTGCCTTGCGGATGCTGTCGACGGCGGCTGTGGCGTGCACGGTCGCCTCCAAATACAGGGCCAACACCAATGAATTGCAACTCTCATTCGCGAGAATTCTGAAAGTCTACATTCCCAGGGTCTGGAAACGTCTCGCAGTAACTTTCTACTCCATTTTCATAATGTCGTTCATGGCGGTTCTACTGGCCCTAATGTTCCTGCTCATCATCTTCTTCTCCGCTGTGATCAGAGTGGAAGGGGATCACAAATGCAATTGGGGAACTTTTCTTTTTGGTGTAATTCTTGCCCTCGCTTTCGTTTGCCTAGAACTGTATATAAGCACAGCGTGGAGCCTAGCCAGCGTTGTGACGGTGTTGGAGGACGAGTGTTACGGGATTGACGCCATGCAGAAAAGCAGCGATCTCATGAGAGGAAAGCAGATCACTGTCGCGCTGCTCGTTTTTCTTTACTTCATATTAACTCAAGTGATTGTAAGGGTTTTCTGGTATGCAGTTGTTGAGGGGCGTGGCCGTGGCGTCGGAACGGCGACTAGAGCTGTGTATGGGGTACTCCTCGTTGGATTGCTCTGTTTTGTTAATTTGATGGGTTTGTTGACACAGAGCGTGTTTTACTTTGTTAGCAAATCTTACCACCATGAGAGCATATATGATAATTTCTCTTTGGAAGTCTAAAAGTAGGCAGCCACGGACCCTTGGATCCCAACAGTATTCAACCGGAGAATCTACATGCAAAAGTGTAAGAAGTCTGACTATATATAATTTTGTGTATATGTGCTCTTTGCTTAATTTTGTGTATACATGCTCTTTGCTTTTGCAATGGTAGTGAGGGACTCTGAGCTTATGTTTATTCCCGATATCTAAATATGGGGAATCATATGGATATGGTATGGGTGAGGTTAATTATTTGACAGGGTTTATGTTTATTTGATTTTTTGAGCTTATGTTTATTTTTGATATCTAAATATTGGGAATCATACGGATATGGATACGGATACAGATATGGATATGGATATGGATATGGATATGGGTGAGGTTAATTATTTCACAGGGTTTATGTTTATGTGAGGGAATTAACTATTTATATAAAGATACATAAAGATAAAGATATTTAGTGAGGGATAATATTTTTTAATTAATATTATTTTATTTTTTGTGAGGAAATTTATTTCTTTATTTTGGAGTTGTTTCTATTTTTTTACAGTGTAGGAAATTTATCATAACTCAGTTGTTAAACCAGTAGTAACTAGATAATGGTAGAGAAAGGTTTTCACTCCTACCAGATGCCTCTTGGTCTTGGGACATTAACCTGTTTCCTTAAATCCGAAAAAGATACACTTTTAACCAAACAACAACAGTTTTCAAACATAGTAAAGGCCCATTAAAAATTAAAAATTATTTCTATTATAATTAAAAATATATATATTTTGCTATTTTTAAAATTTATATAACAATAATAATAGTCTGATGGAATATTTAAAGTCTCATATATTACAAAATACCAAAAGGGTAAAGTCAAATGGTAATATGAATTTTATGCTAATTGATGCCATTGTGCAAGCTAAACCCATACCACAGACATTGAGTGGCAAATATTCAATTGCATGGTAATCCAGATTTGACTAATGCTATTTAGATGACTATTCAAAAATAATAAAAAATAAGAACACATGTATGATGGCAATGCGATGGTGTTTTAAATTTGATGAATATTTAAGAATAATCAATATAAAGAAACACATGTATGATGACAATGCGATGGTGTTTTAAATTTGATGAATATTTAAGAATAATCAATATAAAGAACACATGAATAATGACAATTTGATGGCGTTTTAAATTTGACTAATTTTATACTCAATTCCCTGATACTCAGTATTTGAGTAAATGCTATTTGGATGGCTATTCGAGAATAATCAATTTAGCGAACATATGTATGATCACGATTGCATGATGGGTCAAATTTAACTAAATCTATTTATATGACTATTGAGGAAAAATCAATGTAAGGCTCGCATGTCTTGTATAAATGATATTGGTTGAAAACGATATTAGATACCATATACGTATATCATTTGCAAATCATATTAGTGGGAAACGATATTAGATACCATATCAGTATATTATTTGCAAATTATATATGTTGAAAACGATATTAGATATCATATACGTATATTATTTGCAAAGTTCGTTGAAGTTTAAAATATTAATATTTAAACTATTTTATTTTTTAATTTAAATAATTTCATTAAATGTATATAAATATATTAATAAATTTATAAAATTATTTTTTGAATTTTGCAAAATATTATTAGAAAAATTTAGATTTTTTTGTTTTTTGTTCGTTTATTATGATATATTGAAATCATTCACAGAACAACAAATTTTTTTATACTTTCCATGTAATTAAATATTTTTTTACGGTACGGAATATTTTTTTTCACGATAATTTTTTCTAACTAAAATTTGGTAAGATTTTTAAAAATTGAAGTTTACGTTGTTGAATCTTTAGAATTTGGGTGCTCTATGGGTTTTTTTAGGGTGTTGAATCCATTTATGTATTCAAAAATACATTTTAAATAACAAAAAAACATATTCTTTGTGGAAATTATTTTGTTGCATTGCGATGAAAATATCTATTTCATCTATACGTTAGACCACCCGTGTAAGGAACTACATTCTGTGCGACGGGCAGGGCGACTCCACCGTGCGAAGGACTTGTGAAAAATGCAAAGTGAAAGCCTTGGACGAGTTCATATAGGCATTGGGCGAGCGTTGAGGGGGTGATCCCACGAGTTGGGCAGCATGACCCTCCTCTTGGGCGAGAGATCGCAACATGAACGAGTCGGTTGGGAATTTGGCATGGGTCGGCTGGGTGACACAACCCGCCACCTGCTCATATACATAAGTGAATGGTTTGTGGAGGCAAGCCATCATTCGATCATTCGATCAACACATGTTCGATCAAGGAGTTCTGCGGCTGTGAATGAGCTCGCACGATGGGCAGAACTCAGGTGAGAAACTTGGCAGAAAAGTTAGGTGAGAAACTCGGATGAGAAACTTGTGTAGAGAACTCGGGCGAGGTCGTTCAGGGAGAACTCAGAAGAGGTCATTCAGGCATAACTTAGGCGAGGTCGTTGGGCAGAAAACTCAGGCAAGGTCGTAGGGCAGAAAACTCCGGTGAGGTCGTTTGGGCGAACCGGGTGAGGTTGTTCGGGCAGACTCGGGTGAAGTTGTCGGGCGACCCGAGTGAAGTCGTTCGAGCGAACTAGGTGAGGTCATTCGGGCGAACTCGGGTGAAGTCGTTGGGCGACCCAGGGGAAGTCATTTGGGTGAGTTCGAGTGAAGTCGTCGGGCGACCTGGGTGAAGTCGTGTGGCGACTCAGGTGAGGTCATTTGGGTGAACAAGTTCGGGTGAAGGCGTTCTGGCATACTTCGGTGAGTCGTGCGAAAGCGACTCGGGTGAGTCATGTGAAGGAGCGGGTGAAGGTGCTGATAGGCAGTCGGGTGAGGGCATGTCGTGCACTTCGAAATGAAGGTTGGAACTGAAGGTCATGAACAAGAGTCGGGTAGGCAGGACTGTGTGTGGTCCACTGAACGGAGATCATGCAAGATAACACGATTTGGGCGTTTGCTGAACAAACGAAGAGCGAGTGAGGTGGAGACGTGTGACAAGGTGAACGAAGGGTTGTTGAGTTGTGCGGCGACTGTGCAGAGGCGCCGACGAGCTGGGCAACCGAGTTTGCCAAAAGTTGGAAATTCGGCTAAGTGTAAATTTGGGGTTTCCAAAGATTTAGCTTATACTTGTAAAAGTGGAAGAGTATATATATTGAAATCAAGAAGACTCATATTGCAGGGAGTTGCCCCTCCCTTTATAGTGTTGTGCAATTGTATATGTGTTAATTGCTATTGATGATGAATATGTATGGGTTTTCATCTATATAAAGGACAAAGATAATACTTGGTAACAAAAAATAAACTAAGTATGAATGGTTAGGCATAGTCAATGAACATAAGTATTGGTGAAAAGAAAGTGTTCAGTGGTGCCGCACCTCGCTATAGTGTGGTTGGAAGATTACCACCAGTGTAGGGGCCTGCCAAATGGTATCAGAGCTGGTCAAGGTTTTGCAGGTAACCTAGTGAAGTGCAAAGGGGATTTGTGGAAGGACTTGATCCCACAGTCACTTCGTGACAGATGATATCAGAGCTGATGATCAGGAAGCTGATTGGATTGACGATGAAGTGCTGATCCCACTGCACTATCATGACAGATGGTATCAAAGCTGGTGTATGACAAAGTGCTGATCCCACTGCACTATCGTGACAAGTGGTAGTAGAGCTGAATCAGGTGGAGTGAAAGCGAAGGAAGTTGATCTTACCAACGGGTGGAATCAAGAGCTGGTTCAGTTTTTCTGAGAACTTGGTCAATGGTAAAGAAGGCCGATGGAAGAAATGGTAGAAGATCCTATGGCAGGTGGACCTAGCCATAATGCAGGTGAAGCTTTCCGAGACAAGGTATTGGAACTGATGAGCAGATGGAGTTCTGAATAGGCTTCGATGAAGGCCGAGAACATGATGATTCGAGAAGGTTGTTCGAAGATCAAAGAAGAACTTGAAGAACTAAAGGACCAATATGAGGATGTTGCAGATATGACAATGGTAGAGGATGACCTTGAGATTGATGAAGTTGGACCAGGATCGTGTAGTTTGTAGACATGGGTAGATGAGGATACTCACATGGAGGAGCCTCATGATGATGATGTAAGTACCATTGATCCTTGTGTTTCATTTAAGCATTTGGTAGATGGACCGTATGTGGGGAGCGGCAAAGTCAGTTTGCCGATGCAAGGGAACATCTTACCATGGATGTCTACGATGAGACCTTGTATGGAGAAGCAAGGATTGTTGACTGTTGTAGGACTTGTTGGGGTTGTTTGTGACCATATGGTAGAAGGTGCAAAGGCTTGTGATAAGGGAGGAACATGATGATCGTTGTGGAGGATTGGGTCATGCTTTAGCCACATGGAGAATTGGCTAAGTACCCAGCATGAGTCATGGATAGATTGAGGAGGGCACACACTTGGGTATGATGATAGTTGGGTGGACTTCTCATGGCCGAGACCAAGAGCAAGTCTTGGTGGAACCTTTAGTGGGGGAGCTATGATGGAGAGACTCATGTGATGATGATATGGTTAGGTGACCAATTTCACTAGATCGAAGATTGCAGACTTGGATGGGGTTGACCGATTGTTGTGATGCGTCTACTTGGTTGGAAAACATGGGCAACGTAGTCATGGACATCAGGTGGGAGACATGGAGCGTGGCATTCTTATGCAGGGACATTGTGCAGGAGCACTTATAGAGGTGTCACTTATGGGCATCCAATGAGGAGTGCCAAGGCAGGGATGTTGTGCAGGTGGATTTGCTGGTGTGACATGGAGATGTTTTACTTATGAGCCGAGGGAGAAGTTGTGCACTTATGTACAACAAGGCCATGGACTTGGATGGAGTTGTGAGCAGGCTATGGAACATTCCTACTACATGGAGAGCTGAGACATCTTACAAAGACTTTTGGGCCGAGACTTGTATGCTTGCTAGAGTGATGGTTGGAGATGATTCATGGAGCTCATGATGACATGAGATTGTTGTGACTTTTGGGGACTTCATATATGGTGGACTCAGAGGATCTGATGCATTAAGGAGCTGAGGTCAGAGATTTTGATGTAGAATGCGGTGCATACTTTCGAGTACATGTATGGGTGTGGCTTGGAAGAGTGACTTGAAGTGGAGGATTGATATGAGACACTTTGGAGTGATGGAATTGCAGCGATGATGATGCCTTGGTGGCAACACTTGGGCATGCGTTGAGCCGAGACTTAACCACTTTTGACACATGGGAGCTGATTGATCTATGATCATGGGCAGCACATGGATAGATGAGACAGGTGTATACTTGTTTTCATGATAGACTTGAGGGATGGCACATTATAGATATGATGGAGGTTGCTTCATGGACCTGGATGTGGTGCATTAAGATTCAGGATTGATGAGAGTTCTCTTCACCTTGAGGAGATGGATGTTTTGCAGATGGATGATGATGTTGGGATAGATGCGGTTGATTTCATCATGGACAACATGTTGCAGATGAGATGAGGACTACTTCATGGACCTGAGCATGGATTACACTTATATGGAGATGGATTCTTGATCGAGTTGATGATGTGACAGGATATTTTGAGAAATGCCTGATGGTGGCATGAGGGTGTGTATTCTCATGGTTTGGGCATGACAGTTGGATTAGCTACCCAACTAGTTCAAACATGGGGGCTATAGCATGTACAAAGATGTGTTAGCATTTGTTGGAGTATAATGGCAGCAGTTCACACGATGACGATACATGACAAGATTGACACAATATGTTGCAGGAAGCATGTAGCTTGAGATGGAGGGGCGAGCCTTCCATGCTAGAGAGTAGCATGTGGAGATTGCGACGAGATGGTTGATGATCATGGATTGAGATGATCTTCTGATGTATGACATACCGATGGGGTGTATACCTTGGTATGGATATCTTGGTGTCAAATGGTTGGCGGGATGAGATTTTGTCAAGGACGATAATGACATCAAGCAGGGGAGGATGTAAGGACCTACGGTCCATGTGACGGGCAGGGCGACTCCATCGTGCAAAGGACTTGTGAAAAATGCGAAGTGAAAGCCTTGAACATGTTCATATAGGCGTTGGGTGAGCATTGAGGGGGCGGTCCCATGAGTTGGGTAGGCCAACCCTCCTCTTGGGCGAGGCATCACAACATTAACGATTTGGCTGGGCGTTTGGCGTGGGTTGGCCGGGTGACACAACCCGCCACCCACTCATATACATAGGCGAATGGTTTGTGGAGGAAAACCATCATTCTATCATTCGATCAACACAAGTTCGATCAAGGCATTCTACGGTTGTAAATGAGCCCTCATGACGGGCAGAACTCAGGTGAGAAACTCGTGCAGAAAAGTTGGGTGAGAAACTCGGGTGAGAAACTCATGCAGAGAAATTGGGTGAGGTTGTTTAGGTAGAACTTGGTTGAGGTCATTCAGGCAGAACTCAGGTGAGGTCATTCAGGTAGAACTCGGGTGAGGTTGTCGGCCAGAAAATTCGGGCGAGGTCATTGGGTAGAAAACTCGGGTGAGGTCATTTGGGCGAACCAGGTGACGTCGTTCGAGCGGACTGAGGTGAAGTCATGGGGTGACCCGGGTGAAGTTGTTCAGGCGAACCAGGTGAGGTCGTTCGAGCGAACTCAGGTGAAGTTGTCGGGCGACCCAGGTGAAGTCGTTTAGGTGAGTTCGAGCGAAGTCGTCGGGCAACTCGGGTGAAGTCATGTGGTGACTTGGGTGAGGTCGTTTGGGTGAACGAGTTTAGGTGAAGGCATTTGGGTAGACTCCGGTGAGTCGTGCGAAGGCGCAGGTGAACATGTGAACAGGTGAGGGCACACCGTGCACGCCGAAACGAAGGTTGGAACTGAAGGTTGTGAACGAGAGTCGGGCAGGTGGGACTGCATGTGGTCCACCGAATGGTGGTTGATCAGGATATCCCGATTTGGGCATTTTCTGAACAAACAGAGAGTGAGTCGGGTGAAGACGTGTGATGAGGTGAACAAAGGGTTGGTGAGTCATGCGGCGACTGTGCAGAGGCATTGGCAAGCTGGGCAATCGCGTTTGTTGAAATTTGGAAATTTGGCTTAGTGTTAATTTGGGGTTTCCCAAGGTTTAGCTTATACTTGTAAAAGTGGAAAATTATATATATTGATATCGGGCAGACTCATATTGCAGGGAGTTTCCCCTCCCTTTATACTGTTGTGCAATTGTATATGTGTTAATTGTTGTTGATGATGAATATGTATGGGTTTTCATCTGTATAAAGGACAAAGTTAATACTTGGTAACGAAAATAAACTAAGTATGAAACATAAGTATTGGTGAAAAGAAAGTGTTCGGTGGTGCCGCACCTCGCTATAGTGTGGTTGGAAGATTATCGCCAGTGTAGGGGCATGACAACCCCTATCCTTATTATTAAAAAAATCAATGAATAATGATAGAAACCCATTAAAACTAAATATATTTACTTTCATAAATATATTTAGTAAATTGCTTATTATGTTGAAAATAAGAATTATAATAGTATTTTTATACCATGAACAATATTCTATTATCATTTTTATTAATTCTATTTTTTTTTTTGTTTCATTTCTATTTATAGAAAATTTGAGGTAGTTTATATTTATAATTACGTATTAATATCCAAGAAATAATATAAGTAATTGTTTTTCTTTCTTGATATATTAGTTGTAATGAAAAATATGAAAAGTCAGTTTGTTTGGTAAGATAGATTATTAGAGGAAGATACACAACTTATTAAAATATGATGTAAAAAGATGAAACATAGAAAAAGAAGCTTAAAAAATATTATCTCAATTATTTCAAAATTTTACTTTCTAAAGATTTCTAGAAGTGTTATAAAGAAAATATCACATTGACTTGTTTGATATAGCAAAATCCGATGATCATAGGTTTAATACCAATTACTACAAACCATGTACCTTAAAAATTATTATCAACCAATAATGTTACTCTACTTCAAGCAGAGACCTCATTTTACAATCAATATAATGTATAAGTCAAGATTTGATGATCCCATGAGTAGGTTATATATATATATATATATATATATATAAAACAAGAGGTACAATTATAATGAAATTGTAAAATGAAATGTTTAGTTAAACAAAATAATATACCAATATAAATTTAATAACTCAATACATATGACTTATTTAAGGGGTATGAGGACTAATGTGGGGCTTGTATAAAGCTTAACGTGCCTCTACATTTCAAACAATTGTTGTCATAAACATATTTCTTCATGTGTTTTCATTAGTTGTTTTTGTGTGGGTCTACCTAAAAGTATGTATAGTGGGTCACCTGAAATTTGAGTAAATCTAAAAAGAGATAAGCCCAAACTACAATTAAGGAAAATGATTTTCTTCTTTTCACTCAAAATTTTTTACCCATGGGGATGCGCTAATCATCCCAAATCTTATTATTTCTTTTAAACTTTGACTTTGTTAGTACATTTCTTGTTTTGAGACATATTATGGAGCTCAAAATTATCGTAATGGTTTTTTTAGACCAGAAGGAATTTTATTATATGCAAGGATTCCCTTATGATAAATAAACACCATTTTATGTGATTTCATGTTGATCCCGAGGTCAGATTTTAATATTATTATAGCCAAAAAATCCATGTATGAACAGAAAGATTTCACTTCTCGAACACTCCTAAAAAATTTGATCGATGATGGGTGTGAGGAAATTTTCTTTTGGAAAATGTTTGCATAGATCTCAAAAATTCATGCATGCCTTGATATTCCCTTGCTTCTTATCTACAAGAACATGATTAGAAACCAGTTCAATAACAAGAACCAGGTTGATGAATCCTACCTTAAGTGGCTTCTCTACCTCTACCTTTTTTATTCAAACCTTCCTTAGATTAACCAACCAAATATTTTTCCTAAAATGTTGTCATTATCATATGTTTTAATTTCATGTTGTACAATTATGGGATGAATTATGGGAATTTATTCATATTTCCAAGTGTAGAAATAATGGAACTTTCAAAAAATACAATCTAAATACAAATCTCTTTAGGATAACAATGGAAATGAAGGAAAATGTTCTTCGCCACATTGGGGTTTCAAGAGATGTTGATCAATATTGTTTTAGAAAATTTTCAATATTTCCATTAGCATACACAAAGGGTGATACCAATGGATTCACAGAACAATCCTCACCTTATAGCATGGTTGACTGATATTCGCTATTTCATACCCTAAGAAGCTTGTGGTGGTAAGAAGATGTATGGTGTACATCCTCCGAAGACCACTCGGATAAGCTAAAATTGTCTCTAAGCAATCCTTTGGGAGGGAAAATTAGGTAGCCCATATAGGCATCATAAGATGATCAAGTTATTCCAAATGGAAAGGAATTATATCAAATTATGTAGAGGAATTCAAAATAATTTGGTAAATAACACATGATACAATTAAATGAATAACAATAAGTAGAAGGAAACAATAACACCCATAGATCCTCAAAGTAAAAAATCATAACTTAACATATTCAAGGAACTAGAACCGAGGTCATTAGCTTAGTGAACCTACTAGAATTAGAGTTATTGTAACTCATAGGGGGCAAAAATTTAATGTTCCCATCAATTAAAGATACATCCGAACCCATGGATCATTTATGTTCTTTTGTGATTTATCAACTAGATGTATAATGGATCTTATACGTGCAGCTAGGTCATTCAGGCAATAACTCATCTAATTGATTGTAATTATCTTTCTTTCATGAGGAAAGAAAAGGACCCAAAATAGTGTGGAAACCCCAACTTGCATAGCTTAAAATAGCTACATTTGAACAAAATATTATAATCAAGCTTAGCATCAACTATTTCCACTTCAATGGAAAAGAAAATTCCTTCTAACTAAATGAGAAAAGAGGAAATAATCCCATGGATCCAAAAATAATGACCATTGAATGTCATTAGTAATGTGGGAGATGGAACCAATGTAGGAGATCCAATGGCTTTCCAACATGATAATGACATGACACATGTTGAAGTTTCCGCATTCATGACCATTCTCAAAATATACTTCAGATGGAAGGTAACTTGAATATGAAAGGCTAGGTGGGGAGGAAGATGCAAAATAATGTTAGATCTGTCAAACATAATCATTTGATAATTCTATGGATCAATGACCATAATGGAAAATAGTAGTGCACTCTTTTATGTTGTATATGCCTGGATCACTTCTAGGGTAGACATAGTGCATAAATTTTGGGCCAAATATTTCACAATGGAATAAATTTGATTTCCCTTGGCATATGGGCTATGGGTTGACCTCTTAATAATATCATTTCTCATATTTCTTACTATATCAACCACATGATCTATGCTTTAGGAGCTTCATTAACCTTCAAAGACTCAATGGTCTCATAATTATGATCTTGAGTGAAAAGCTTCACCTCTTGTTTGAGCATGTAAATGTTTACTAAAATGTCCTCTTGATTGATATCACCTTGGTTTTCCCCATACTCATATCTATGGTTAATTGAACTCCCAAAAACTCATTGCTTCTTTTTGATGATTGAAATGTGCCTACTGCTTGAATAGTCATCAATGAAGGGAGACAACTTTATTGTGAACCCCAATTAGACTCCATCTCATTCGGAATGGTAATCTTCGATCGATATGTGACCTCATTTGCCACTTCAGGGTAAGGGGTTCTTATGTGAACTACAAACGATATCTAAAGTTAATACAATTTTCCTATCCTTACCTTTGTAACTATCTTTATTTACAGGGAATAATAATCCTTCAAGGATCATGGAGACTAATTGTTAGACTAAATGGAATTGGAGAATGATATAAAAATAATTATTTTATTTACTATAAGAGAGAATTTTAACGATTGTAAACTTACGAAGATATTGACGTGTTTTACAACCATGAAATTAATTTTGAATCTCATTAACATCACGCAATTAGTAATGATAGAATCTAGTCATTCTCATAAAGATAAAAAAATTCACTACACTGATGCATTGTGAGCATTAAAAATAACCAAATTCATATTCAAGTACAAGTGCAAGAAATCAAATGCAGAAGTAGGAGATATATCAAAATCATTCTAGCATAAAAGGAAATCTACAAGTGAAATGTTGGAACAAGAAAATATCAAAGCATCACATTGAGGTACATTATTGTTGGATAAAAGTGTAAGAATGGAAAAGAGTTACTTTTATGTTAAAAATATTATATAAGGTTAAGACTTCCAATTTCGTGAGTCATTTAGTTCTCTAAAAGTTCCTATGGAGAAGTTGCCATTTCTTTAAGTCATAATGGTTCATGGTAAACTAATTTTTTTTTGTAGAGGTAAACTCAAGTGAGTCAAATATGTGGAAAAGATGTGGGTTTATATGATGTAATTGTGCAGGGAAGCATGATTGGTTAAACTCGACATCCTAAAACGTTTGGTCAAAGTTGTACAAGTTTAATCCCCCGTAAATTTCATTTGATTCATGCATACATGTATTGGCGTGATAGCACATGTAATCATCTAACATGTATCATGTTATGTATAGAGAGGATGGGACATCAAGTTGTGGAGTCAGCCACTCAGATAGTTAGAAGGGTGGAAAGTAGAGTTGTATTTGAGCTTGATGTGGAATTAACTGGGGGAATGTGATATATAGTAATCTGAGGAAGAGAATAAGGTGAGACCATGTTTAACATGTTTATGAACCATGTAGGTGAAAACAATTCCTATAAAAGTGGCAAGTATAGTGAATGGAACCCATGTGTCTTGGTAGATGGATTTTTTTCTATATAGACATCAATGATTAATGGTTGTAGGAAGAATTAAAATGGTCATGAAATAATTAGTTTTATGTAAGTATATAACAAAGGATGTAGAGGAGATTTCAATGATAAAGAAATCCAAAGTGAAGATATTGATGTGATCTTGACTGCAATAAAGAAGAAAATTTGATGACAGTGCATGCGAAAATATTGTAGTAGCAATGCAAATGGAAATAGAGGAAAATAAATGATGATGGACAATCAAATTTTAAGGTTTATAACTTGTGAGGGTCACACATTGTATTTGAAAACAAGTATATCATGTCATGTTTGAGTACGTAATTAGTATATCTTTCAGTGAAGTATGATCATTTGTTGTACTTGAATGAAATGTGAGTTTGATGAGGTAAGTGAACTCCCATAAAATTTCTAATAATCTAAAAGTTACATTGATGTAGTGTATAGTTTGTGCTCATATAGAAACCCCTTGATGTGAAGGTTTATGGTCATCCAAAAACCATTAATGTAGTGAATGCATGATGGTCAGCCAAAACCACTTCATGATAATGTAATGTTTGTGGTAAACAAAAACCACTTGAAGTGTGATGGTTGAGGGTCATTAATAGAAAACCCAAAGGTGTGATGCTATATTTTTATTATGGGAAAACTAAGGAAAACTTAGAATAACACTGATGTAGGGGGGGTCATAAGTAAAGTTAAATGCATGAAGACATGTGATGGAAGAATGGTTGAATGAACGCACAATGAACCATGTACAAAAATGACATTCAACAAGACTAGAAGTTGTAGAAATTATTTATCCATGCATTCCAATGGATGGTAATTCCTTTATATGGATGTCAACATCATAGAAGTATGATGAAAATTCAAGGTTGATCCAGACATAGAAATTGTTGATCAGGAGGATTAACTGCTGCAAATAAAGACAAGTAAGGTGTTGTAAAGAATACATTTCTGCATTAAGGGGGAGTTTTAGAGCTAATGGGAGAAAATTGTTGTTCCAATGCATTCTTCTATATTATCATTATTCTAATACAGTATTCTATAAAGTTATTAGTTTCCAACATAGGAGTCAGTTCTAGGTGAGTAGGTGTCATTATTCTCCAAATTATTGTGGTTATATTTTATATAAACCCTATTACTATAAATATATTATAATATTGTTTTGTGTTTAAAACATAAATCCTATTTTTTGAAATACTATTATCTTTTTTCTATTTTTGATGCCATTGTGAAAGATAGAAATCATATCAATAACATTTTGTAGTGGCAAATAGTAAATTGCATGGTGCTTCAAATTTGGCTAAGTTGATTTCCATGAATTTGGGGAATAATCGATTTAGATGAATTTGAGTAATAATCAATGTAAAATAAACTTGGGTGAATGCATGAAGATGGGTTAGAATTTTGGGTTGTGATGATGAAATTTCAAAATTTTACTCTTTTATCGAATTGATGCCCTAAAAATTCATATAAGCATTATGAATTTTGATTTAGAGTAAAAAGACAATTTGTGGAGAATTATGTTGTTTTCCTAATGATATTTTTTGCAAAAAAACTTAGTGTCATATAATATGTCAATTTCCGATTAAATGAAACGCTTGTCCTTGCAAATTTTCGCATGTCTTAAGAGGTATGCATGTGTTCAGGTAGCATAACTTGAAAAATAAATTGAAAAATGAAGGGTACCATTTTGGAGAGGAATCATAAACAAATATAGTGGTATTTTTTGTAGAGTTGAGGATTCTGTGATCCATACCAAGTTTTCGAAAGATTTTTCGATGAAAATCACATGAGGAACCATTTGTCAAATGGTTTCTCATGTGATTTTCACTGAAAAATGTCTTGTAAAAAAATGGTATTTTTTTAAATTGTTTCATTGTGTATATTGTATGTTATTGATTTTTTATTTAACCTCTTTCAAAATGTATGAAACAAATTCGAGCATTAGGTTTAAAATAAATTAGATGAAAAATATCACATGAATTTGATAAATTCAAACTCATATGCCATTGGATAGAGGATTCCTTCATCGATCCAATATGATAAACTTCACCACTTAAGGACAATTTTTTCCCTAAATCTTCTAGGCTAGAAAATGGTGTTGTAGAAAAACTTCTAGTAAGAGTGCTAAAATAATGGTTTTTAGGACCTCAAAAACTCAATCAAATGATTAAAATTCTTGATCAAGCACTTACATTTTAAATTCAAGCAACTCGATCGAGAGTTTCATAAAATCCCAATCGAGCCATTTAGGTGGTTAACTAGGGGTCGATCAAGCTATTAAGCTTAATCGAAACTCTATAAAAGAAATTCAAATACTTATGTGAATCGCATAATCCCATAATTTTCATTTTAGAATTAATAAAGATCTAAAATTTTACCTTTTATCTTTAATTTCACCTTTTCCCTTAACATTTGTTCGTTACGAAAATTTGTAGTTTATAAGATAATGCTTTTATAATGAAAATTTCTTAAAAAAAATGTTGAGAAGATTTATTGAAAAGGAAAATTAAATAGTTTGTTTTGTTGTATTTTTATTATAACATCAATGGATATAGTTATATTACTTATCTAATTTGTGCGATAATATAATAATTTATTATTATAATTAATTATATTAATTATCTAATTTGTGCGATAATATAATAATTTTTGTTTTATTTTTTAAAACATTTAGAGGAATTCACAATTAAGTTAATTTCATATTCTAGAGAAATTTAATGAGATTTGAATCTGAAACCTCTTTAAACATAATATTTCATCTAAAGAGAATCGCCAATTGAACTGCTTCAGCCCACTGTAATTATGTTTTCATGAATTATACCATTTTTCAGATTTGTTTTAACTAGTTCGTTGAAATATATGAACTATTTAGACTAACACATGTAGGTTAACTATATAGTAAAAACATTTTAATTATGTAAATTACGTAATTCAGGCTTACTGATTTGAAAGACAATAGATTAAAAGGAAAATAATTTCCGTAATTAAACTAAAGTTAATAAAATAAACAACTTCGAATCGTCAAACTATCATTTGAACAGCAATGAAAAAACATAGGTCTTAATTTCAACCATACATATTTTGATATATTTTGATAAAACCTTTTTGCACTTGGATGGACTTTTCCGACCTTACTTGGAATCGGACATGTCTATATGACATTGACGTTCGATTGGTTCGACATGTCTAGAAGAAAGTAACGTTCGATTGTTACATTGAGACTGAGAAGTGACCGGAAATAAAAAGAAAAGGTCTGCAATACACCATGTCCAATACGGTTGTTGTGGAAGAGTTCCAACTCCAATCATTAAACAACGTGTCGTATTTCCAAAATTTCGGAGATTGGAAAATTTCAACTTTCTCTGTCAAATAAAAAAACATAAAGTGCTGCATTATTAAATTTTTCAATTAATTTTATTTGAATTTAGTAAAATATTTATTTAAATTATAATTTTGAATTATATACGCGGTATATAAGTTATTTTGTTGATTCAAAAGATGTTTAAATTTATTAATTTGCGAAGTTTTCTTAATTTATTTTCAAATTAAGAATTTGAGGATGTTAAATCAATAGATATAATTAAAATTAAAAAATTAAAATTTGATGAAAATTGTTTCACTCAGTCGTAACCAAAATTTCCGCAATACATAATAATCAAACAAGCACTTTTAAATAAAGAGCGGGCACAATTTTGTTTAGAAAATAATTAAAATTCATGCAAAATTTTGATAAAATATTGCAGAAATTCGAGTTATTGCCGTCAAATTTCAGGATTTGAAGTGTGTTCGAGTTTTGTATGATGATGCATTTATTCTTACTCTTAGATTTTTTAACATAAAAAGTGAGTTTTTTTAGAGAATATTGTGGTTAGGGTCTTAAATAAAATTTATAATAATTGAGTCTAGAGATTCATTCTACACTTAGTATGAATGAATGTTTAAATTTTCTTGTTTTTAATTATTTTTTAAAATTAATAAAAATTATATTCTAGATAAAAAAAATAATATTCTATTATAATAAAAACAAAAATAAATATACTATAAAATAATTAAAAATAAAAAATGTGTAAATAAACTATCTTAAAGTCGATATTACCTAATTTATATAAATATAACACCTTAAAATTTTCACCAGGAAAAATTTGATAATGTACTAAAAATAAATCAATGCCCATACCTATAGTAGTTAGACAACGCTGCTAATCGTGAAAATTCTTCGAAAACAAAATGACCGTAGAGGAGGCAAATTTAAATATGATAAAGACCAAGATTAGGGTTTGCTTGATCCCTACTCTACTATTTCCGCTACGGGTGTAATACGTCACTTGTGCCCTGAACACGAAAGAGAGCTTGAGCAAGTCCTCCCCATTATTCCATCATTTGCTATATATAATAATAACACCACCGTCAGAGCTCAACGTTCACCCCACCCACGCAACGCACAGCAAATTGCAGAAAGGAAGCAGAAGAAGTAGGGCATATAGGGTTTCAGGAAATACCGGCGTCCACAACAAAAGCCATGGAGAGAGAGGCAGAGGAACTCCAGTTACTCGACGGCTTCGGCATCATGAAAGAGGCATTCAACTTCCTGAGCTTCTCGCGCAGAAAATTAGTGTGGGCTCTTACCTTCACGCTACTTCTTCCCCTCTCTTTTGTAACTCTAGGTCTCACCCTCATCTCCGGCCGCCTGTTCATAAAATTCAATGAGAGGGAAACGTATTATACGATGGAGGCCAACAATCTCTCCCGCGAGAGAACTCTGCGTGAACTGACCTCGGAATGGAGCGAATTTCTCGTGTTCGTAACGGTATACGGAGCCTTCGTTTTTGCCTTGCGGATGCTGTCGACGGCGGCTGTGGCGTGCACGGCCGCCTCCAAATACAGGGCCAACACCAATGAATTGCAACTCTCATACGCAAGAATTCTGAAAGTCTACATTCCAAGGGTATGGAAACGTCTCGCAGTAACTTTCTACTCCATTTTCATAATGTCGTTCATGGCGGTTCTACTGGCCGTAATGTTCCTGCTCATCATCTTCTTCTCCGCTGTGAACAGAGTGGAAGGGGATCACAAATGCAATTGGGGAACTTTTCTTTTCGGTGTAATTCTTGCCCTCGTTTTCGTTTGCCTGGAACTGTATATAAGCACAGCGTGGAGCCTAGCCAGCGTTGTGACGGTGTTGGAGGACGAGTGTTACGGGATTGATGCCATGCAGAAAAGCAGCGATCTCATGAGAGGAAAGCAGACCACTGTCGCGCTGCTCGTTTTTCTTTACTTCATATCAACTCAAGTGATTGTAAGGGTTTTTTGGTATGCAGTTGTTGAGGGGCGTGGCCGTGGCGTCGGAACGGCGACTAGAGCTGTGTATGGGGTACTCCTCGTTGGATTGCTCTGTTTTGTTAAATTGATGGGGTTGTTGACACAGAGCGTGTTTTACTTTGTTAGCAAATCTTACCACCATGAGAGCATATATGATAATTTCTCTTTGGAAGTCTAAAAGTGGGCAGCCACGGACCCTTGGATCCCAACAGTATTCAGGGGGAGAAACTACATGCAAATGTATAAGAAGTCTGACTATATATAATTTTGTGTATACGTGTTCTTTGCTTTTGCAATGGTAGTGAGGGACTCTGAGATTATGTTTATTGCCAATATCTAAATATTGGGTATCAGATGCATCGATATGGTTGAGGTTAATTATTTTAAGGGTTTATGTTTCTGCGATTTTTCAATATTTGGGAATTAACTATTTATATAAAGATACATAAAGATAAAGATGTTTAATGAGGATAATATTTTTTAATTAATATTATTTTATTTTTTGTGAGGATAAGATTTATCATAATTCAATTGTTAAACCAGCACTGAGAACAGTCATCTCTAGTTGCTATCATCACTCTTATTCAAGAAAAACCACCCCACCTGGAATAACTCAATAATGGTAGAGTAAGGTTTTCACTTCTACCAGATGCCTCTTATGTAAGATAAATTTGCAACAGCGATTCTATATGCTTTAAAGAATCTAAAAAATGAAACTTTAGATGTCCATGATTACCTCCAACGATTTAACGCTCTTGCTGCAAACCACAGTCCACTTGATTCTTCACTAAAACAACACTCCAGCTTCAATCCAAGCAAAAGGAAAAATCATAGAAAATCTGAAGGCACTTCCAAGCTATGCTCTCTCAACTAGATGGTGTAAGCAACTGAAGGGAATTGAGATGCTAGCTTGGGGACCAATCAGATGAATTTATAGCCAAGCTTCCATCAAGCTTCTAATGGCTATGTGTCGAGTGTTCCACAAATCAAGGTAGAGAACTCCAAATGGAGTAATGGACCACTTCAGAAGCTCCAACCAGAAAATTAATTAACTGCAGTTGATTTCCTTAATTTAAGGAAATTACTGCAGTTGGTTTCCAAAAATCAAGGAAAGATTGTAGTTTAGTTCCATAACTGTAGGTAACAGTTGGTAAACATTAATGGAGCTTAACATTCTCCCACTTGGTCCATGCTTCCAAACTTAATGTCTCAACTTAAAAACCATTGACAATTTGTATTAAGTAATAGATACATGAATCATGGCGATAAGTCCTCTAAAGAAGAGTATTATCTTCCATGTATTACTATGTATTTATTCTTATTATAATTTATGTGGCAACAATTTCTTAATGAATAAACCCTATGTTTATTCTTGGTCCTTCTTAAATGAATTTTCTCAAATCAACTTAAGGTGCACATAAATATGAGAAAAAACATCACAATAATTAAGAATTTCATTAAAGTAACATTGTCCATACAATGAGAAACTTCATTATGGAACCAAGTCCCATATTCATTACATGATCCTTGAATTTAAATGGTGGCATGCCCTTAATCAAAGGATCACCGATCATCAATTCAGTGCTGACGTGCTCAATGACCACTTTCTTTTCTTTAACACATTCCCTTATAGCTAAATACTTAATGTCGATGTGTTTATATCGACTCCCACTTTTTTTTGTTTTTAGCCATAAAAACAGCAGCTGAATTATCACAATATATTCTCAATGGCTTAGAGATAGAATCCATAATTCTAAGCCCAAAATGAAACTCTTAAGCCATACACCATGTACAGTAGCCTCAAACAGGAGACGAACTCGGCTTCCATAGTGGAAGTGTGAGATTCTGAATGATCCTTCTCAGAAACTATGTTTCTTGTTTGATCGCTCCCACTGATCAAGTCATTTTCAAGAAACTTAAAATTGAGGCTTAATAAAATTTCATGTTTTACCAATGTAAATCATGCTCAGAATTGAATCTAATGACATAAAAATTGCCTGTGGGCAAAATTTTTAATTCAAGCATATTCAATTATTCATTCGGAGACATCCGATAAAATTGAGGCTTAATGAAATTTCATGTTTTACCAATGTAAATCATGCTCAGAATTGAATTTAATGACATAAAAATTGCATGTGGGCAAAATTTTTAATTCAAGCAGATTCAATTATTCATTCATTCGGAGACATCCGATAAAATTGAGGCTTAATGAAATTTCATGTTTTACCAATGTAAATCATGCTCAGAATTGAATTTAATGACATAAAAATTGCATGTGGGCAAAATTTTTAATTCAAGCAGATTCAATTATTCATTGTTTTGAACTTTATGATAAAACTATCCATTCATAACTCCTATGGGTAGGTTATGAAATTTTATCCTAATTAATTACATAAATATAATAAAAATTCCCGTGGAATAAAATTTATTATATTTATTCTAATTAATTACAATTTAATGTCTAAATAAACTTTATGTGATCTAACTAATCAAAATATATAATTTTAATTAATTAAAGATGTTGTGGCTATTCTCTAATTAATTAAAATTATATATAGATCACTAGACATTATTCTTTACATGCAATTTGCAGTCAG